>CABHPH010148593.1:0-11389 GCA_902168325.1 Peromyscus nudipes | reverse complement strand
CCTTTTTTTTGGTATTTTCCAAATTTGTGGAATATGGGTTTTTAAAGTACGTTCTTATGATTTCCTGAATATCACTAGTATCTGTTATAATGTTTCCCTTTTCATTTCTAATTTTTTAAATTTGAGTTTGGTAAGTTTAGATAATGGTTTATCAATCTTATCTTTTCAATAAACCAACTATTTCATTTATACCTTGTATGCTTTATTGTTGCTTGCTTATTTGTATTGAAATCATTTTAAGCCTAATTTTGAAAATCTCTTCCTGTTTAATGTTTTTTATTTTTTAATTTATTTTTACATTCCAACAGCAGTTTCCTCTCCCTCTTCTCCCCCCAGTTCCTCCCCTCTGCCCTCATCTACCTTTTTCCTTTCTCTTCAGAAAAGGGTAAGCCTCCTAAAGACATCAACCTAACATAGCATATCAAGCTGCAGTAAGACTAGGCACCTCCTTTCCTGTTGAGGCTGGATGAGGCAACAGGTAGGAGGAAAAGGACCCTAAAGCAAGTAAGAGGGTCAGAGACAGCCCCTGCTCTCACTGTTAAGAGTCCCACAATAAGACCAAGCTGCACGACCGTAACAATATGCAACGAGCCCAGGTTAGTCCCATGCAGGCCTCTGGTTGTCAGTTCAATCTCTATGAGCCCCTATGAGCCCAGGTTAGTTGATTCTGTGGGTTTTCTTGTGGTGTCCTTGACCCCTCTGGTCCCTACAATCTCCCCCTGCCCTTTTCCATAGGATTCCCTGAGCTCTGCCTAATGTTTGTCTGAAGTCTGTATCTGTGTCCACCCAGTTGCTAGATGAAGCCTTTCTGTTCTTCTCTAGTATTTTTGTTATTTTTTTTCTTTTCTTCAAGCCCATTGGATGCATCATTATATTATTGATTTGAGACTCTTAAAATTTTGGTTATAGGCACTTAGTGCTATCATCCTTAAGACTATATTCCTTGTGTTTCAAAGGTTTTATATGTTAAGTTTTTATTTTCATTCAATTTAAAAAAATGTGCTCTTCTTGATTTCTTTACCCACCCAATTAAGCACCAAACAGTGTATTGTTTAATCTCCAGGAGTTTATATACTTTCTGTGTATTTTATGGTTGTTGATATCTACCTTCATTCTATTGTGGTCAAATTTCAGTTCTGGAGAAATTTCTTTGGGTTGCTGAGAAGAATGTGTATTCTTTAGTGTTTGTGTGAAATGTTCTTTAGACGTTTGTTAGGTTCATTTGATTTAGGTTGTCATTTAATTCAATGTTTTCCTGTTTCATTTTATTCAGATGACCTGTCTGTCTTTATCTATCAGGAAAAACCTGTAGAATCAAATAACTAAATTTGAAATATCTCTTTCTTATGGTGAGCTATGTAAGAAGTTCTGTCCTGGTAGGCCTTAAAGTGTTTCAGAAAATAGCATATGGATTTTTAATGCACAGAAAGGCCTTCACCTAATGTTTCTAGATGAACTGCATTCATCTATTGGGGAAATTTGTAGTAATTTTACAATGTGGTGCTAATTAACTCAGGCAGGAAAAATTGTGTCCTATAATCTTGCTTGATAGACTGTGAATGCTGGGTGTAGACTGCTAAGTCTTAAAAGGGATGTGAAAATTGGACAACATGGATTTGTTTTCTACTATTATAGTTTGCTCAGGGATGTAACTGATTATAGTACATGAAGAAAGACATGTATTGAAATATATTTGTAAAGATCAAAAGATCATGACATTATTTTTCATTATGTAATTACATTTTTGTGCTATTTATCATCCTTGGAATCATTTGGTTAGGGGTGATGTTTGTTACTACATGACCAACTTCACCTTGAGATGGTAGAGATGGCTGTATTTAAACCAGTATTCCATGGTCTACCTTATATGTATGGACCCCACAAGACTCACAGGAAAATTTCACTGCTGAAGCACTATAATATGCTTCTTTGGATTACTGGTAGAATTAAATCACGAGGTTGAATCAAGTAAAAAGTAATGGGAAGATCTCTTTTATAATAAATACAAGAATCTCTGAGTTTTTTATTTAATTTTTTTTTCATATTACATACCAATCACAGTTCCCCCTCCCTCCCCTTCCCCCCCCCCACCTCCAGCCACCCACCTCCATCTACTCCTCATAGAGGGTAAGGCCTCCCTTGAGGAGTCAACAAAGTCTGACATACCAAGTTCAGGCAAGACCAAGCCCCTCCCTGCTGTATCAAGGCTGAGCAAGGTATCCCATTAAAGGGAATGTGTTTGAAAAAGCCATTTCATGCACACAAGAAAAGTCCTGGTCCCACTGCCAGGGGCTCGCCAAACAGATCTAGCCATATAACTGACACCCACATTCAGAGGGGCTAGTTTGGTTCCATGCATGTTCCCCAGCTGACTGGCCAGAGTCCATGAGCTCCCACCTGCTTGAGTCAGCGGTCTCTGTGGTTTTCCCCATCATGATCTTGACCCCCCTTGCTCATATAACCCCTCCTCCCTCTATTCAGCTGGACTCCCGGAGCTTGGCCCAGTGCTTGGCTGTGGATCTGCTTCCATCAGTTATTGGATGTAGGTTTTATGATGACAGTTAGGATATTCACCAATCTGTTTACCAGGGTAGGCCAGTTCAGGCACCCTCTCCACCATTGCTAGCAGTCTCAGCTGGCGTCATCCTTGTGGGCTCCTGGGAATTTCCCCAGCACCAGATTTCTCCCTAATAGCATAATGTTTCTCTCTGTCAAGATATATCTTTCACATGACCCTAACTGCCAAGTCATATGTCCAGCCTCCAAACTTCCTTTCTTTGACTTTTGAAAAGCTTGCATTGAAGCTGTCACAAGCAGGTAAATTGTCACAAGCTACTCTTGTGGAAGATCACCGTTTTGTACCAAGCACACATGTTGAAGGACTCACAACTGCCTATAACTCCAGCTACAGTGGATTGGATAAGACTTTTCTGGTGCCAGAAGGCACTGTAAACACATGGTACACCACACACACACACACAAACACACACACACACACACACACAGGCACACACATAGGCACACATAGGAAAGCATACAAACATACATACATACATACATGCATACACTATGATGAGAATGAAGAGGAAGATATTATCCAGTGTTTTTTTTTTTAAGGAATTTTGATGTCCATACCCTAAAATGGTTTAGAGGAAGCCCAGGGCTCAATAGATTAGATTACACACTGAGAAAAAATTGTCCCAGAACAAGCAGGGCCATACCGGTATCTGGGATTAATGACAATGCCCACCAGACAACATGGCTGCACATGAGGAAGGAATAGGACAATGTGGAAGGGACAGTCACAATATTCTATGACCCATATGCTTTATTGTTGTGTTTCCATTCACATTATGTAGATCACATTAGAAGGAATCACGTTTATTTAAAAAGATTGACCCAAGAATATAAAATATATTTTCATGCAAGTAATTAAAATACTTGTGCCCATATATTTAAATAACTTAGAATTTGAGCTGAATAAAACTATTACTTTCTTTTACAAAATGGAAGAAAACATTTATCAGTGATTACCTGGGGCTGTGGATGTCCTTTTTCAAATACCCAGTAGTGAAAACAAAATCTGGTCTCATGGAGTATAGTGGGATTTGAGTTCACTGAACTGTTTTCTTTTGAGATTCTTATTTCTCACACTTAATGAATCAATTGTGTTAGCTTAAAATTAGGTCCAGAATAACTGCTTCTCAAATCATTCATTTCCTTTATCTTTGATGAATGGAATTTTCAATAATGTGTTTTGGGGAATTTGTCAGATGATGTGGCTTTGCTGAAAGAGGATTTCAACAGATGTGCATGGACTCAAAGGCCTTGCTACTCGGTTGGACTTCTGAGGCAGCTTGGTGATCTGTGTCAGAACACATCATCTATTTCCTCCCACCAGCTGGTTGCTCAGAGAACCTACCCACACTGTGGCTTGCTGGGTACCATTTTCATTTTCCCATCTACTCCATCTACACCATGTTTCCTAAAGGGTGAGCACTTCTCTGGTGCAGCCAGAGCACAAGAACAACACTAAGTCTGCATAGACCTAACTTCAAGGAGCCCTGAGTAGAATTCACATGTGATAATTCCCACTTGATATTTGTTGTTTGAATGGCAGTTTCATACTAATGAGTTATGTTTTTACCCAACAATCAAATGATGGACAAGCATATCCATGTTAGCTACTGGGGAAAAAGAATAGAAAATACTATATAAATATGTAAATACCAATAGCTAATATAATTCTATACATACAGAAGAGGATTCTATATTACAGACCTTTACAGTAAGACACCATAACTGCAGGGGAATATGAGAAAGCAGAATAAGTCTTATCTGCAGACATTTATCTGCCATGGGCCACTATCAAAAACTGTTACCCAGCGCTTACAAACAGGAAGCTTGTCCTCACTGAAAGTTTCAGAAGTTCTTAAATTACTTTCCAATATTCATGGCCATCTCAAGTCTTGAATGATAATGTGAAGGTAACATTTGCCAAGTATTTATTGTGTATGGAACTGAGAGGGTTCTTTCGTTTTGTCTTTGCATTCATTCAATTTCCTCCTGCTAGGAGGAAAGTGTTGATGTTATTTTCCCTGGTAACTCAGTCTTAAAGATAGGCACTTATCACACTGATATGACAAAAGAGCTTCTCTTTCAGATAGATGGGCTTCAGACTTTGCATTCTTACCAGTAAATGCCATATACAGAATTGTACAAGAAGCATTAAAATCTGTACTCAAGGCAAGTAGAAAGCAAAAGGAACAAGTGAATTACAGGTGAATATGAAACAGAAAGTAGGGTAATACCAAGGACCAAGTTATTCCTCAGTTCTCTACCAGGACTGTCTGTGGGAAGCAGGGATGATGGACAGACAGCACAGCTTCCTCTTGCATCCTCTTGCCGACTGCTCAGACCTACACTAGGTGCTTCTTTGACGTGAACATGCCATTTCAGTCCACATGGATTAATAGTAGGGGATGCTTGTGAGATTCTCCTTGCTGTCCCTGCCCTTTTCCAGAAGGCTGGACTTTGTCAGGCCATCTCATAAGACTCGCTGTAACATGGGTATCATTAATAGAAAGAATTCTTTAACTATTTATTTCATTCTCCCCCCCCACAGTTAGTCCCATTTATTTATTTTAATACATTATTACTTTGTATTTAAAATATATAAATCCCTTGTTCAGTAAAAATAGATACATTTCCTTGTACACTTGCATAGTTCAGTTACTGTTTTAGAATTTCCTGGTATTAACTTTCCATTTTTGTTTTTTGTTTTTTTATTTAACCCTCTGGTTGTGTAGTAACATTCTAGTCATTTTTTAATTGCCCTGTCATTCTGTCCATTTAATACAAGTCTCCCAGGTGTTAGGGATATCTAAGGTCCACTGGCTGGACTCAAGGCTGCTCACTGGAACATGCTTCTACATTAGTTTTCTCTACTTCAGAATACAGTCTTCAGCAGGACTCCATTAGCTTGTCATTGTTTCAACTGGAAGAATAGCTCATTTTTACGTGCAAAACTTGAAAAGCTCTGCTTGGACTCTTGATTGTTGCTTTTCAACCATTCTTGAGATCTACAGGGAACCAATTAATACTAAATTAAAATCAGATTTCAAAGTCAGCTAATTTTAAAACATGCCCAAATTACAAGATCTTCCAGGATTATACAAAGTTAATTAAATTCACCTTCTATGGAAGAAAAAAACAAAACAAAACAAAACAACACCTTAGTTCTAGCCAAATACTGTGAGCTTCCTAGGAAGAGAGATCTTCCATTGTCTTCTTGTATCTATGGCTTAACCACTGGGCCTAGGAAATGATTTCACATTATTAGACAGGCAGGGGCTGTTGGGGGAGCATTATCAGCCCAAATGGTGGGATTTCATCTAAACTTTTTATATATGCACACACATATAAATATACATATATACATATACAATATTGTGAACATAAAGTGTTGCCCTATGAGTTTTTAAATCATCTCTGGCATTTTTTAACCCTCCTCCCCACTCTAACTGAGTAAACTCCCTACGTCTCCTCGGGTAAAGTCCCCTCCCCCTCTTAGCATTTTCCACTTCATAGCAACTGCAGCCTACTATCTCCCTTTCTAGGATTTCTTCTATTCCCCACCCGTGGTTCCTTGTCACTTTCCTGGTTTCTGCCATGACTCCAGGTTGTGTATTCACATCTTAAGATTAAAAGCTGGAACGTGCAGACAGTAAAGAACACACAGCTTGTGTCTTTCTGGGTCAGGGTTACCTCACCCAGTGTATTTTTTAGTTTCATTCACTTACCTGAAAATTACATTTTTCTATAGCTGAATAGAATCCACTGTGTAGATAATCCACATTTTCATTATCTATTCACCAGTTGAAGAATATTTATTGTTTCCCTTTCCTAGTTATTGTGAATAGGGTGCCAATGAACATGGCTGAGCAAGAATCTGATGAGCAAGATGTGAAATCGTTAGGGGTTGGGGGAGGGGAGAAACTTAAGTTGCTTATCTTCTCAAAAAATTGACTTTTCCTTTCTGGGATGATAAAACATACCAATTTCCTGTTTAATTTTTCATATCTGTTGCCAAAAAGCTGTTTTACAATCATCTCTCTGTCCTACCATGTCTAGTTAATGCAGTATTAACTCATTCAGTGTTTGCACAAATAACCTGATTTGACCTTCCGGACATTTTTGTGTAGCTGATACCTTATCATTTATGTTACATCCCATTCTTCTGTCTTTCCTCAGTTTTAGAGTTGGTTGTATGTTTGTTTACTTTATATTGGAAAAGTTGTCAGCTAAATTTCACATGGGAAACAATGACAATCACCAAGTTATACCTTTTTTATAGCAATTTAATTTCATTTAATTTCTGTTGAATAATAGCAACCTGTCTTATCATATCCTGTTTTCTTTTCCTTGTGGCTTAATTAAACTTAATTCACACAGGTTAATGAAAATTCTTAACCTAGTTCTTATAGTAATATATAATTAAAAGTATATTTTAAAATGCTCACAATATTCAAGAGAAAAAGAAAAATGAAGAAATGAAATATTATGCCAAAATTTAATTCAATATATATATATATATATTATATATATATATATATATATATATTGGTTTTTCAAGACAGGGTTTCTCTGTGTAGCTTTGCGCCTTTACTGGAACTCACTTTAGAGACCAGGCTGGCCTCGAACTCACAGAGATCCGCCTGCCTCTGCCTCCTGAGTGCTGGGATTAAAGGCGTGTGCCACCACGCCCGGCTCAATTCCTTATATTTTTTAAAGCAATTCCTTTCCATATAATTTTTACACTTGTAATTTGGAAAAAATACTATTGATTTGAGTACCTGACCTAAATGTGTCATTTTGTCTATTTTCCTTGGAAGTTGAGCACATTAGCACTATATCAGCTAATTAACTGTGTAGTGTAGGTGGACTTTTCTTTCCTACCCATTAGTTCCCATATAACCAACATGGAGACTCAATATTAATTATAAATGCTTGGCCAATAGCTCAGGCTTATTACTAACTAGCTCTTACAACTTAAATTAACCCATATTTCTCATCTAAGCTCTGTCACGTGGCTCATGACTTGTTACCTCATTTCATACACATCCTGCTTCCTCTATGTCTGTCTGGCCACTCCTCTGATTCCACCCTTTTTCTTCCCAGTATTCTTAGTTTGGTTGTCCTGTCTATACTTTCTGCCTGGCTACCAGCCAATCAGACTTTTATTAAACCATTCTGAGTTACAAATCTTCACAGTGTACAAAAGATTTATTCTACAGCGGTGAAGTCCTGAATAATGCCAATGTGCTCCAAGTTAACTCAGAAAGACAATGAGAAATACAGTGATACTTTTGTAATTATAGTCTCTTTTAGTATAACACCTTACAAATCTAGCAAGTAAGAACTTAGAAGTTTTTGGTCCTTTGAGAATGAATTTTCAATGTGAAATATGAATTTACAACAGCTTTGGCATTCATCACAGGCATAGGACAATTTTTATTGTCTTCTGTCTGATGTATAGGGCATCATCCATACATAGAATTTCAGAACTTCCCATACTGATAAAAGTAGTAAAAGGAATTCAAAACCTGAATGTCATTTTGAAGGCCTAGGAAGTAAATTTTGAACATTTAAGATGATTCATAGTAAGACAAGTCTGTTGCTTGTGTCTATTTAAATTAAAAGTAATTGAACAACGGCAATAGTAAAGTTGGATGACCTAATTGAAATCCTTTTTTATTTACACTTCCTGCTAGGTGTCAGATTTACCTGTTTAAGCAATCAACAGTTGTTCAAGCTGTGTGTTCTTATTAAAATGCACATTATAAGGTCTTGATTTCATAATGATCTGTTTTGTGCCTTATGGAGTTCAATTTCTAGTCTTTAAGAAATTTCTACTAAATCTACAGTTATAATTTAAAAAACAGATTTCAGGAACTTTTATGTTTAAAGATATATCTAAGTTCACCTTGTCAAGGGCAGGCTATTTTCTTACAAGAAAGTCATAAGTTATGGAGAAGAGAACTATGTATACTGTTATAATTAGAGTAAATGCATAAGGCCTGTTTTGGATTTGGATTTGGATTCTTAGATATATTTTAGGAGTAAAATTATTCAGTATTGAGATACAATGTTAAAGGGCTATATTTCTTAAAAAGTATTCTAAAAGGGGAAGTTAGAGAGACATGATAGCATAGTTCTATGAGCTCAGCACTCCTGAGATAGAGACAGATGGATCACCATGTCTTTGAGGCAAACATAGTCAACAGAGTGAGTGCTAGACCATATAAAGTTATAAAGCAAGACTCTCTCAAATTAGTTAATTAATTAATTAGAAATATAATGGGGAAGTTAAGTTAAATACATTAAATAACTACATCACTATGACCCACTAATGTAATTTTCTCTTGAAAATTATAGTGGTCGTAAAGATTTGGAATCACTAAAATAATTTTCAAAAGGAAATTGTAATACATTTAATACTCAAACATCAAAATATCTATGGCATTTATTGTGCACAATGAGGAAATGTGATCTGTAGACACAGTGCATTAATTAGAAATGAAACAAAAGATCATTGTAATTTTGTCACATCATAGCATTTCTGGAGATTTTTTCAGCATATTTGATTTTAATGTAGATTGTTTCCATTGCTTCCATTGATAATATTCTTAAGACCAGGCAAATATTACTACTATTAAATTATTTTTCATTTACATTATACTGGTCGGGTAATATAGATTTAGAAATCACATTCTCAAGCACTTCTAAATAGGCATTTGCCATGTTCTTTTTTCTTAAATGTTTTAAGCAATAGTCTCAGCTTTCTTTAATTTCATCCTTAACTTGATTATTTGCATGCAATACAAAAAATTTTCCTCAATAGGAACAACATGATGTTGACTCTAAAATAATTGCAAATTATAATTTACTGAGAAATTACTAATAACAGCAATGTAAAAACTGGTTTTTGACTTGATGAATTATGACTTTTTAATTATTTACAGGGGTTACTTTATCAACATTATGATTCAGTGTCTTGCTTTTCCATCCATTTATTGCTGTCTTAATTTAGAGAATAAATAATTTAATTTTTTATGCAATTGGTATTTTAAAATTTACAATAAGAATGTGTTCTCTCTATAGGTTATGGTTTTTTTATTAAAAACATACTGTATAACTAAAGACTTTTCTGTGTCTATAATTTATAGTAGACGCATAATGGATAACTGAATGCAATATTATAGTGAAGGCATATAATCTGGTAACAGCCACCATTTCTCAGTTAGAGCCCAAAGCAAAGGAAAAAGAACATACATTTTGTAAAAGTGAAATCCACATATGTATATGAATATAAATTATAATTTTATATCACTGCATGAATGAAAATCAACGATTGTACAAAATGGGCCTCAAACTTCAAAGCAACATTGTTGTTCTTATAATAAGCTTATGAAACACTGAATGTCTGGTTTCTGGTCAGAGAAGTTCCTGCTCTGATATTGTGGCTCTTCTGACAGATTCCATTTGGTAGACCTAATTTCCCTGGGAATCTTTACTGGAAATGATCTGTGATGTTCTTGTCTGGCCACGAAGGGCTACTATGCAGATGTTACACACTCTTTCACTCTGAAAAAAATCACAGTAGGAGAAAATACTATTTTGTGACTGTTTTGAGAGGAAAATGTACCTATTAAATGGAATAGTAACAGTATATTTGTTTCAATTTTGAAGGAATTAGCTGATTTGTATTTGTTCATTCTGAGTGTTTTGTACCTATCCATTTTTCATAATAATTACCAAATATAAATTTACTTGCTCCTTGTGGGGCATTTGCATATTATAAGCTCAGAATATATGACATTTGAAAGGAACACATGTAAAAAGCCTAGTTTCAAATTCTTCTTTCATAGACTAACAAAACAAACAAACAAACAAACAATGATGAGTTGGTAGAATTCATATTCTCTGCCTTATCAAACACAAATATTCTGGCAGTGGTACTTTTTCACTGGCAATATATGCAAAGGTACAACCTATGGTATATATGATTTCACATAAAGCAAGACTTTAAGATTTTTTTTAATTTAGAAATATTTCTTTGCTGGGTGGTGGTGGCACATACCTTTAATCCCAGCACTTGGGAGGCAGAGGCAGGCAGATCTTTGTGAGTTCAAGGCTAGCCTGGTCTATAGAGTGAGATCCAGGAAAGGCGCAAAGCTACACAGAGAAACCCTGTCTCAAAAAACCAAAAAAAAAAAAAAAGAAATATTTCTTCAAAGAAAATATCTTGATTTCTGGCAATTTAAGAGAAGGATCTAAGAAAGAAAATGGAAGGATAAATGGAAAATAAAAGGGAAACAAAATGGCCCAGATATTCATGTGAGAATCAGTAGTAAAATGTGTATTAAAATGCTTGTTTCTCTATCTACTACTTAAAGAAGGAGTATGAGATGAAATGAATACAAATATTACTCTAAGGTGAGGTAGCTATACAGAGAACCAGAGAAAAAGCTGTGTCTTCACCGAGGGAGCTATGACCAGTGATTTTTAGTATGTCCCTTGATGTCCGGGAATCCTGTGGATTTATACCATTATTAATGTCAATTTATTTCTTAAATACTCACAATACCTTTTTGATAAGATTTTATTTTTCAGTAGATCACAGTGACATTTTTACTTCTCTATTTTTTAGTACATTAAGCTTATAGTAAATAAAGAAGGTAAGCATTAGTGTGTACAGATAACATATGTTCTCAAGAGATAGCTGACACATAAAAGAAGAAAAATGTGATTTAATGATGCAGTTTCAGTACTTACAGCTTAACATATGGTTTAACAATAATATATAATCCCCAATCAAAATCGACAT
>CABHPH010148592.1:19928-48647 GCA_902168325.1 Peromyscus nudipes | reverse complement strand
CTGGCAGGACCAGAGAAACCTTCCTACTATACTGAGCAGCTCACAACTGCCTATAACTACAGCTCCAGGGGATCTGACACCTTCTTCTAGCCTCTGTGGGGGCCCAAACATATCTGGGTGCATGTGAGCGCTTGTGTGTGTGCGCGCGCGCGCACACACACACACACACACACACACACACACACTCATATTTGAATGACTGAACTCCTCTCCAAGGACTAGAATGTTGGAGTCTGCATTTCCACTACCTTGGGATACTGGCCTAAGTGCTCTGAGTATGCCTGATTTGGGAAGACTCTACCAATGCAACACAGGAGATGATGTTAATTCAGCTTCTGACTGGATTGCTTCATAGACACCTAAAGAAATCAGAAGCTCCAGCTTTGAGGAGCAGAGGATGTTTTCATCTTCCATTTTTGCTACTCTCTTTGGAACAAAGAAACAAAACTCTTGACAGTATCATCCACTGTGGCTATTAATAATCTCTTGGTTATAGATTTTTCCCATTTTATGCTAAATATTGCCTCTTAAAAAGATTTATTTATTTATATTTTATGTGTATGAGTGCTTTACCTGCATGTATGCCTGCACACCATCTGAGTGCCTGTTGTCTGAGGAGGCCAGAAAAGAGTGTCAGATCCCCTGGAACTGGAGTTACAGATAGTTGTGAGTTGCCATATGGGTTCTGGGAATGGAAGCTGGGTCTTCTGGAAGAGCACTCAGAGCTCTTAACCACTGAGTCATCTCTCCAGACACTAAATGGTGACTCTCAAAAATGGTGAAATTGTAAGAAAGGTCACCTATTTTGGATCTTGGATCTTGCACCTTATTCAATGCTAATGACTTTTCTTAGCTTCAACCTTCCCGAGAAGGAGCATTTATAATATTTATTCCCAAGTCACAGACACAGAAACTGGAGATGTAGAAGCACTTCATCCAAGTTTCCCAAGAAATGTAAAGAAAAAACAAATAGAAACAGACACAAACCCAGCTCTACCTGGTTCCAGACTTGGGGAACACAACATTAAATCCTCTGAAGGCCAGGGATGGCCTGCTGTTGCCATGCTGGGAGGGGGTGGAGCTCTTTGTTCACCTGGCCTCCTACAGCAAAGTCCTCTGCTAGACATAGGTTCCGAGGCTTTGCCTTGCTGCTCGAACCCAAGTACAGAGCAGAGCTCTTCAATCACTGCCTCTTCTGCTCTGTTGGCTTCTTATGACCTTCCTGAGGTGCACTGTGATTGACACAAAGTCAGTTCAGAACTGTCACCAAGTCACCATGTCTGATACACTTGAAAATGAATACAGTGCAAGAGCTCTGCTTGGACAGTTCAGTGACATATTCTGTTAATTAAACAAAAAAACAAAAAACAAAAAAACAAAACTTCATATACTCAGCCTCTGTCCAACAGTGGGCTCTGGTGTGGACAGTGTCCCTCTTCTGCTGGTGGGTCCCCTTGCTCTGTTCGTGTGCTTGATGTCAGTTAAGTACAACCGAGGAACTCTGCCCCCTTTCAACCTGACTTGGCATTGTTTATCCGTAGCCTCTGAGGGAGCTACTGGGATGGAACCCAGAACTTCTGCTTCTTACACATGCATGGCAAGCCTCTATCCCTGAGCCACATTCCTAGATCTCCGGGGGCAAGGTTATTAACCTTGTTTAATAATATATTAATGAAGAGGATAAAGGTTTATTAACACTAGTTTACCTTGCTATCAGAATAACAACCTGTATATGTAGTATGAATTTCCCTCCCTTCTCATTCCTCCCTCCCTCCCTCCCTCCCTCCCTCCTTCCCTCCCTCCCTCCCTCTTTCTCTCCCATCCCTCCCTTCCCCTTCTCTCTCTCTCTCTCTTTCTCTCTTTCTCCTTAAATGACAAGTTGATGGATGGAGTGGAAAGGACTCTGGCAAAGAGACGGTTTACTTGGTTCAGACCCCAGCCTATCATTTACTGTCAATGTGACTTTGGCTAGCGTCCCTGGCCTCTGCTTCTACATTTCCTTGCTTGTAAAATGGTTGTTGAGGTTTGAATATAAAACATCCACCAACTATCTAGAGTCATGTGTTTGAACACGTGGTCCCCAGCTGGTGGTCTGTTCCAGAACCTTTAGGAGGTGCAGCCTCACTGGAGAGTCACTGGGGTTAGGCTTTAAGGTACTATAGCCCAGCACCAGTTCCTATGTGTTCTCTGCTTGCTGATTGGGGGACACTGTGACCACAAACCTGCCTCCATGCCTTCCCCACCATGATAGGCTGTCTCTTCTTGAACTGTCAGCCCAAACAAGGCCTTCCTCCCTTAAGTTGCTTCTTGTTGGGCATTTGGTTCCAGCACTGAAATCTGCAGCATCTGAGAGAAGTGACCGATACAGTAGATCAGTTAAACCCACACCACACTGCTAGCTTGAAGGTTTAATAAAATGCACAGAGGTCCTAGAATCTGCTAGTTATTTTCACAGTTCATACCCCTACTGAAGCTTTTGTGAACTGTCAGTAAAGCTACCTACAAGATGCCCTTTTAAGATGCCTGGCTTGGGCTTCTGCACATTCTACCTGAGACAAAAGCCACCTTGTTAGTCACAATCACTCAACCAACATATGGCAAAGAAAAAGCCAACTATGGGGGAACATAATGGGGGGAGAAAAGACAAAACTTCCAGCACCTTCCCTCTGAAACGACTGTTTTTCTAATTACCTGTTACGCTCCAATATCATCGTGAGCTTCAGCAAGTGAAGGCATCTCTCTGACAGTTCACAGCAACCAGAAACAGCTGAGTGACTAGCAAAATGCAGCCATCTTTGTAAGGGTCTCAAGAAAAAGAAAAAGAGAGGGAGGTGGCTGAGCTCTCCCTGCACTTTCCTGGTACTTACTGAAGACTCGGAGCCCACCTGGAGTCTCCTTAAGATGCAAACTGAAGGCTGAGGCTTGTCACTCAGAGGCTGTGGGGTGGGCCCAAGACTGTGTTTCCAACTAGCTCCCAGTTGCTGCTGCTGGGCTCCACACTTAAGAGTGGCGGGTGCTCCACATTTTATAATTGTCACTTATTCTACTAGTCAGACACCTTGGCATGTTCCTTCAGCTCATCTATTGTCCTTGACTCCTGCCACTAGGTGTATTCTGTTTCTCTACATTTCATCCCATCCTTTTCTGTCCTGGGATTCTAAGATCTCCACGCCCTCCTCTGGTATTCTAAGTCTGTCCCTGGGACTCTAAGATATCCATCACTCTCTTTTCCTGAGTCTGATGGCAAACAAATAACTTCAGTGTTTGGCTTTCCAAGGAAGACCTGGCATTTGGAAATCAGGAAACAAGAACAAAATGAACTGGAAACTGAAGGAATGAAGTTCCAAAAGAAGAAACTGAAGTGTGAGACCGCATCCAAAGGAGGAAGGTTTCCCTTCTGGTCATGCTACATTTCCAAGGTCCGAGCAGAAAGCTTAAACTCCTTTAAGAATTTAGAGAGAAGTTACAAGATGCTCCTCGCATTTAGGAAGACTCTCTTTTGTAGGAATACTTTAAGAAAGAGAAAACACCCTAAGCTTGACCCTGCCCAAATCCTCACCAGAATTAAATGGTCTGCAGTATGTCTAGATGTTGACTTCTTTGCTGTTGTTATCATAAACCAGCACAATCAAGAGTGGGCTGAGTTGGAAGAAAGTGATACAGGTTGTCCAAAGAGACAAATGTGCCTTCCTTGACTTAGGGTTATCTGGGAAAGATGGATACAAACACATTTCTATAGGGAATCAAGAAATACTGTTTTCATTTAAGAAATAAAGTGATTGTTTTCCAATATGATTGTTTCAAATATATTCTTCCACAGAGAAGGATTCATTCCCCCTGGATTAACAGCAGGCCTGCTGGTGCTCATGGCTTACATGGCATTCAGCTGCTGGTTGCTACGGATAAAGGCGATCTGATTAGGTAGAAACATCAAAATACAGACGGACAGCTGCTCGGGTGGAGAGAATTATTACCACTTCAAGTGTCACTCAGCTTGATGCATGATTAAGGGGACCATGAGATACCTCCTGTCTAGGCAGGGCATGGATGCTATAGGGGAAATCTGTTCCTCCAGCCTGGCACACTGCATTGTCTGCACAGATGCCTGTCATCCTGCCAGCCGCCTTCCCAACACACCCAAGAAGCCTGAAGCATTTAGCTTCAATAACAGACGTCACTTGTCGTGTCTGGGATGCGGACTATATTAATAACTCTATTGTTTTTCTTGGAAATTTTGATTAAAGTGTTTTACAGATAAATAATATTTACCTGCCCCTCTTTCTTTCTCATTTTGTATGCCCTGAACAGCACAGAAGCAGAAACTTCCAGGTCCTTGGAATGGGCTGAGATGATGAAGTCCTCTCAGGGCTCTTTACAGTGTGCACAGATATTTTCATTTCATGTGTTACACTCAGTGGGTCAACATCAGCTTCCTGTGTGCTCAGGGACATGGTGAACCCTTGGGAAGGGGCAAGTCTTACTCAAATAGCTGGTCCTCTTGGAATAGGGTTGGGGGATTCGGGCTCACAAGGTACCTAAAAAACCTGTTTTGATGATTTAACAAAATGACAAGAACAGCTTAAAGGAGGAAGGGTTAATTTTGACATAGAGTTGCTGAGAAATTCCCTCCCATCATATCAGGAATAGCATGGCAGAGCTCGTGGCTAGAGCATGTGGGGAAGGGTCCTCCATTGGGAGCAGGGGACACTAGGCAGGAACCAGGGCAGCTATAATCTTCAAAGGCCTACCTCTAATGACCCACCTCTTCCAGCCAGTCCCCACCTGACACAAGGATGCATAGCCTTCAAAATAGTGCTACCATGTTTGGACTAAACCTCTAAAACATGAGCCTGTTTGGGACATCTCAGAGTCAATGCATAAGCCATCAGATTTAAGTATGTGACAAGGGTTGTCTCCCACAGAGTTGAAATGTCAAGTGCTGACCTGGTTCACTTCTGATTGCTATCCAGCCAATGACTTCAAAATTTTTGGAGATTTATTTTTAATTTTTGTGTTTGGGTGTTTTAATTGCAAGTAGGTCTGTGTATCACCTGTGTGCCTGATGCCTGAGAAAGCCAGAAGAGGGTGTCAGATCTCCTGGAACTGGAGTTATAGATGGTTGTGAGCCAGTAGGTCTGTGCTGGGAATTGAACCCAGGTCCTCTGGAAGATCAACCATCTAGAGTTATAATTCTTTTTTTCCCACACTCTCACCAACGTAGTATATTATGCAACATTCCCCAACATTTCCAATAGGAGATGAGGGTTTCCTACTTATTTGGTCTTCCTCTGCACATTAAATGTATACCAGCCATTTAGATTTCCCTGGGCTAGGGTTTAAAAGATGATTAAGAACCTACTCAGCAGATGTGTTTACCAGGAAAATAAAGCAAAAGCAGAAAGTGCTATCAGGGGCCAGTGTTTGTGGAATATATTGTGGATGAAATACTGGGATGCACGTGAAATATGGATGAAATACTAAAAGAAGTAGGATGCAGCTGAAGAATGGTAGAGCCACTGCTGTAGGATTCTGGACCACACAACAGGATCTGTCTTCAAGCTTATTCCCAGTAAAGACTTTTAGTTCCTGAAGTTTCAAGCTGAAGTTGCAGCTCAAAAAGTTGATTTTTGTCCAGTCTGCAGAAGGAGAGCTGACAATGACATGGTGTAGACTGGACAGAGAGGGCAGGACCCACTTTAAAGGTAAAAGTAGAAGGCTTGATAACTTCTGAAATGTTTGGGATGTGCTTGACACGTCTCATGTGGTTCCTTGCTATATAACCCAGGCTGGCCTCAAACCTATAGTCCTCCTGCCCCAGACTCCTGAATGCTGGGATCACAAGCACTGTACAACCTGGCTAAGCTGGGATTGTACCACCATGCTCTGCTCCTCAGCACTGCTTTGCTCCCATCTTCTAGGTAGAAGTAGACATCACTGTGGAAGGGTGAACATCAAAGGGCGGCTTAGGAACCAACAAACTAAGCATCCAGAGGGGTCTGATTAAAGATGCACAGCTCTGCCCCCCATCCACTGAATCAGTCTCTTTCCAAGTAACCATCCTGAACACTCATATTTGACTATAAATATCCGCATTCTAGAAGGGAGAAGTCTGGACCCACGAATCACAATCTGGAGGTGGTCCCTTCTTCTCCAGTGAGCCAGTTGAGTAGGATCTATCAGTAGAATTTCTACAGTGGAAATATAAACAACTTCCCAGTTAAACACAGGAAGTTTCTGTGAGAGCTGTGGCCTGGTTGACATGGAATGCCCCACAGGTGATTTAAACGTCGGTTGGGGCATCATGCTCAGCATTGTTAGTTCCAAGCCCTGGGAAAAGAATGCTTTTACAATCAGCGACCAGGAGTGTCTCTTCTCTGGCACAAGGGAGAAGAAGAAGTCTTCTGACCCCTGTGAGGGAGAGATGGGGTCAAGAGAAGCCAGCTAGACCACCAGAGTCTTGATCGTTGTTGGAGGCTCTAGAAGGCAAGCTTCTTCCACTGAGTCTGGTGGCATTTTCAGTCCCACACACAGCCAGGAAAGCCTCCCTGGGCAGGATGATCTGGAGTCCTGCAGTATCCTAACAGGGAACAAACAGCTCACATTCCTGCCCTGTTTCCAGTTGTGACTAACACCTTTTGTCCCAGCTCCTTCCAGGAAGAACAAACACCTGCATCAAACTAATCAGGTGTCTTCAGCCAAGGATCCCGCTCTCCCTTATTAGAGGAAAAAGGCCCAAATGCGTATAGAGGCACCCTGGTTTCTTTTAGGACACTTCATCATACTGATGCTATGTTCCTCCCCACCCCTCTGTGTGTGTGTGTGTGTGTGTGTGTGTGTGTGTGTGTGTAGAATAGCACATTGAGAAAGACTCAGGCTCTGTTATAACATAGTGAGAGAAAGTGCCACTTAGTGGCTTAGCGTCATCACCTCTTGACAGCCTTGTCCTGACCAATGCCTCGTTTGTTAGTTCTGGAAGCTTCTCCTGTGACTCCACACATTTCTGCCTTACGGAGACAAGTGAATCTGGGGTCTTGGGACTTGCTCATTGTTCTGAGAAGTTTAGTCACATGATCGAGAGCTGCATAGAAAAGAAGCAACACTTGATATTCACTGTGCATCAACGGGAGCAGTTCTGAGTGAACAGACATCTTTGGATCTTGGTATTGGAACAGACTCTGTGACAGGCAAATAACCCCTATTCCCTGTTGCCAGGGTGGAGCCAACAACAGCCCCGAGACTGAATCTGTTTTCTTCTTGTTTTCAGCTCACAAAACTAAGAATAATGTTTATATTTAAAGCATTAGAAAAAAAGTCGAAAGACCAGCATTTGAGGTACATGCAAAGATATCTAGTGGCCTGTAATGAACAATTATAAGGCATTCAAATTGATAAATAACAAAATAAATATAAACAAATAAGTAAGTGTCATCAGAACCCAGCCATGCTTGGTCATATGTGTGCTGTCTCTGCATGCTCTCAGGGTCTTACAGTGGCAGAGTTGGATCTTGGAGTCAGGGATGTGGGTGGCCTTCAAAATCTAACACTTTTTGCTGTCTGTTTTTTTACAGAAAATAAAAAAGTTTGTGGGCCCCTGGTCTACGGAGCTGGGAAACTAGGGGTTTGTAGTAACGTGTTCCCAAACTCTCACATAGTTTCCCTAGGCTGGCATGGTCCTGGTGTGGCTGCATATAAAATTATTTGGGTTCTGGGGTAGTTTAGAGAGAGTGCTCCAATTTGGGAGTTGGACTTAGTGCAGGGTGTGGTGCTGGGCAGATGTCTCCCCTGGAGCTCTAAGGGCTCACATAGGTGTGAATGAGCTTGCTCTGTGGGTGGTGGCTTTCACTTTGGGGAGAGCTGAGCAAAGCTGTTCTGGAGAGACCATTTGTGATTGCAGGTGCTGTTCTTTTTAATTAGGGTGTGGGCTGATGAGGACCAACTCCACCTCAGAGGCATCATGGGAAGGGAGTTGAATCCATCAGACATCAAACAAATGGCTTTGAGTAGTAGCGCATCCTCCAGCCCGCACATCCGTAATTGTGGGGCTCACTGTGCCCAACAGGAGCTAAGGAAATCAAGAAGTGATATACAGTGACATTTCTAGCCTTCCCCGGAAATGGGGGGGATATCAGATTTATTTATTAATTCCATCTTGCCAGCTCCCCATTTGGTGCAAACAGTTATGTTTTGCAGCCCGTTTCCACCTTGCAACTAGCAGAGTTAATTTTATGAAATGAGTACTCGTGTGATGACCTGAAGGGGGGAAATACATTAATCTGGAAACCATCAAAGCAGTCTGACGTGTATTATTGTAGGACTCAGAAAAAATAAACAGTTTATGGGGAAGATTAAGTGGCAGTGTGGATTTGCTTTTGACATATCTTGTCTCTGAATCTAAGTTGGGGATTTATTATCTCGCGATCGTGTCACGGCTATCTCGTTTATATGATAACACATCTGTAATGTTTTACAGTGCAGCACCACTTGTTCGGAATGGGGCTTTTTTAAGTTCTAAATTATAGTACCTGGAGAGGCATACATAATTATAGTGCGTGTTAGCAAATGAGAGGGTGCATTTTCCACCCGCACTCAGCATTAATCGTCAGCACAGCGGGTGCAATAAAATCATAATTGCTTCTTCCAAACTTCTCATCTGAGCTTGTTCGGCTTGGAGGCAGTGGTTTGGTGGAGAGATGCCTGATTTGTGATGGGTGGAGGCTGCGCTTGCGTCTTCCAGAGGGTCTCTACAGGAGATGACTTTGAGTTCAGACAGGGTGCTAGACTCCATGCAGCTACGTAGTGGGGTGGGAGTCCCCCTCTCTTAATGATTCACTGGTGCCAGCACAATAGAGCACAGTGTGGAATGTGCATGGCTGGTCCTGAGTTTGGATTCCACCTATGCTTTTCAATTTTGGGACCAATGATCTCATTTCTCTGAATTGCTGTTTTCTCATCTGCAAATGAAAGATGGTAGTTCTGAGCTCAAAGTGTTCTTAAGGTAATTAGCAATATTTTTAAAGCACATGTGTGCCTGCAATAAATGGTAGATATTACTGAGACTCTCCTTCCAAAACATTACCTAAGCCTAGGCCATCCAGTATGGCCAGTATTGGCCATGTGACCACAGAGAACACTGGAAACATGGCCATGTGAAGAGAATTCTAAATGCAAGAGATAGTGGAAAGCTGGCTCAAAGGATCTGAGCATGGTTCCCAACACCCACATCAGTGTTTCAAAACTGCCTATAACTCTAGTTTTGGGGGATCTGGTACCCTCTTCTGGCCTTAATAGTCACTACACTCACGTGCACATACCTACCTTCAGACACACATGCACAGTTAAAAATAAAAATCAGTCTTTAAAAAGAAAAATATACACCAAGACTTAATGTCTTGTTATCAACAAATAATGTGAACTATGCCAATATTTTTAATAGTGATTACATTTTGAAGCAATTACATTTCAGCAATACTGGTTGAAATATATTGAAATAAACGCTACTTTTTAAACTTTATTGTGGCTACTACAAAATAATAATTACTTAAAAAGTTTGCAAACACTATATTTTTTTTATTGAACAGCAGTTGTCTAAACAACTGACAGTCACTAAAATGTTCTATATGTTTAAAGCCACAGGGCATATGTTTGTCATGGTTATTTCTGCCACTGATTGAGTCTTAGTCTACTTTGGAAAATGTTTCAGATAATTTTCTATAGAAAAATGGGAAGAGCTTGTGATTGTCATGAACCACCTAATTTAACTTCAAGCTCTTTAGTAGCTAAGGCAAATAAAGTATTTGAGTTATGTGGGCCTCTGTGCAAGGAGTGGGAATCCTGTAAGTTTGGTGGAAAAGAATAGCTTTCTCCTGGAACTGCATTCTCCGGGGACTGTGTCCTGGTATGATTCTGAGGTTGCACACACCCATACCTTTCCATCCTCCCCTAGCTAAGCTTCTATGAGCTCAGAGTGCTCTGAGTCATAGGAACGCCACATGATAATTACACCTCCCTTCACTTATGTAAATTATCTGATCTGATCCCCAGAGCGGCCCTGTAGGATGGGCTGTCCAAGGACTATTGTTCCTTTTCATGGATGGGAAACATGAAAACCAGGGAGAGTGACTTGCTTAAGTTTTCATAGCCAGCCAGTAGCCAGGCCAAGGCTCCAACCCTTATTGCCCAAAGTGAGAAACTCCCTCTGGTTTTGGCAGTCATGGGAACTGTAGTGTGAAAGAAGCTCACGGGATGAATTAGACAGCATCAAAACCCCACCAAGAAAGAAGACGTACATACATCGGGGAAAGCCAGCACCTCCATGGATGAGATTTAGTTTTATCAGAGAGAAGAAACTCGTGTTTCTATAGCCATCCTATCAGTTTCCTGTGACACACCCCGCTGAAAGTATTCTACGTCTGAGATTTAGAATGGTAGATACAGAACATATTAGCTTGCTTACCTTTGAGAGAAATTCTCCAGGAGTCTTAGACACATAAGCCACTCACCTGTGACCTGTTGGCCTGGAATGGGGCCTGGGAATTTACATCCCTCCCCAGCCCTCAGGTACTGGCTTGATTGTTAGTCTGAGCTTTGAGGAGTGAGACTCCATTTGCTTCTCTCCTGAATTGTCTTACCCACAGGTTCTAACCAGAGTGCCTATCAGTAAACATTTCCATGGGGGTTTTGACACAGGGATGATACTTAAGATTCACTGACAGACTGAGCCAACAACCAGGGAGCCTGAGTGGGAGTGATCTGGGCCCTCTGCATATATATTACAGAACGTATAGCTTGATCCTCTTGTGAGACTCCTGATGGTGGAAGCAGAAACTGTCTCTGACTCTGTTGCCTGCTCTTTGGGACCTTTTCTCCTACTGGGTAGCCTTATCCAGTCTTAATAGGAGAGGAGAAGCCTGATATCACTTCAGCTTGAAATGCCATGGCTGGCTGGTGTCCATGGGAAGCCTGCCATTTTCTGAGGAGAAACAGAGAGGGAGGAGTGGATGAAAGACGAGGATGTGGAGGAGGAGACTGGGAGGAGAGGAGGGAGGGGAAACTGGTCTGGATGTGAAAACAAACAAACAAATAAAGGAGTCACCAGACAGAACAACTTGGAAGGAGAGAGTCCTTACTTTGGCTCTTGGTTCCAGGGGCGTTCAGTCCACCCAGTTCATCCTGGCAGAAAGAGCATGGCAGGCTAGGACAGTTCACATCAGCATGCAGCCAGGAAATAAGGAGCTGTGGGGAAATGCCAGAAACAATATACCTCAAAGGACGCACATCTGATGACCCAATATGGTGCCACCAACTATGAATGAAGCACCTAAGACATGAGCCCATGGAGGAGAACATCTCAGATCCAAAGCATAACACCACCCTAGGTCTCAGGAATCAGTCTCTGGGAATAGAGGACTGAGACCTGTCCTCTCGTGTTCCAATGACGGTCAGTGTTGCCAACTTGACATGATCTGGAATCACCTAGGAGACAAACTCCCTACACAGCAAGAGGAGAGAGGGGAGAGGACATGGCATCTGTCCTAGAAACCTACATTTGTGAACAGTCGGATCACATGGCTTAGATACTTTCCTCCATTTAGAATCTGCCCCAGAATTCTCAGGGTTGTTTCACTGTCCAAAGCTATCCTGCTTCCTAAAACAAAGTTCACCCCACATTCTTGTCATACATTCATACTTTCTTGAATTTAGTTGTTGATGGCCCACAGCACAGAGTGCCGTAAAGGCAGATGACAAGTTTCAACCTTCTTGGTGTATATAGAGTGGGCATGAGATAGCCTCTGAAGGAAGGAGGTCAACTTGAAAGGATAGTTGAGGAAAAAGGAACCCGTCCCCTGAAAATCCAAAAGGGTTTGCAGTAGGGAAACCCTCCAAGCACACAGGTAGCACCAGATACCCAAAGACCAAAGCTGGCAACATGATTATTCCCAACCCATGACAGATTTTGCAAACAGCAGCAGAGAAGGCAAACAGCTGCACTCCCAAGTCCCACCTTCAGCTAAGGCCCTAAGTACCAAGACTGGGGCTGGGGACAGATGAATGTGAAAAGCAACATAGATGATTCAGATGGATCCTGAGATGCCGCAACCTAGACATGGAAAAGCACCAGCTTTAGCCAGAGATCAAAGATGTGTTGACAGCCCTCCCCCACCAGGAAACAAGTAGTTCAAATATCTTTAAAGTACAGCATAGCACGGTAGTCTTTGCACTCTCCAGAGTTCCCACACCACATCTCTTTCCTTTTGAATAAACAGCTGGCAGGCACACCATGGATTTAACTGTAATGACTGCTCTTCGTTTTCATCTTAAATCTATATGGTTGCTGTATATGGAGTTCCTGGCTGGTGCCAACTGCTCGGCCACATGTCTGGTTTTCATTTAGGCTCTGAGTTCTTTTGGGGTAGCTGGCTTCAGAGGCCGGTTTAACGTACATCCCTAATTGCGAAGTGGGATGAGGAGGGTGCTGACTGCAGGGGTTTTGGTTTCAGAGTTGACTCGAGTAGCTTGCAGGAAGGGAAGAAAGGCCTCTCTCTGGATTTCTTACTTCTTGTTACGTTTCTTTTTGACATTAAACTTTTTTTTTTTAAATTGGGCGCATAAAACAGTAGTTTAGATGATGTGGATGGTCGGTCAGCCCATAGCTTTAAATATGCCTCCCCTTAATTTTGGAATGTCTCCTCTTTTTCTTTTCCCTCCCAGTCCCACATGGGACATATTTCTCATTTTAAAATGACTCAGTTCTGTGGCCAACAACATAACCTCATGGCATAAGGTCCCTTTGAGATTTTTTTTTTTTACTGTGTGACCCAGGCTGGTAGGACAGTCCCTACTTTGAGTACTGGGGTGCTTGTAATGAAAGGAGAAGAATATTGGCTCTCAGGGTATGGTGATGACCTTTGAACTTCTCTGTCATAGCTAAGTTGCTTAGCTAAAGTTGCTTCCAATGGCTTAGAGAATGTCCCCCAAATAGGCCTGCTTTGGGTCAATATGGCTGACCACAGACAGAGAATGGGAATCACTATGTCTCTTCTCCTCCCAAAAAGATTTAGTCTTGGTTGTAGTTCATGAAGAATGATGCCCACCCAGGGCTTATTCAACCTTTCTGTTTTTACTACCTCACTGGTAAAATGAGGCAATGATTTTCTTGTGATGAATTATTAAGTGTAAAAGGAGATCATAGCTTCAGGTCTGCTCACCTTAACATCCCCCCTCAAAAAAGGATGTTTTAATCTCTTAAAACAAACAAGAAAACATAGACATTTGGGGCTGGAGAGATAGCTCAGGAGCTAAGAGTACTTGCTGCTCTTGCAGAAGACCAGAGTTTGTTTCCCAGCACCCATGCTGGGTAACTCACAACTGCCTATAACTGGAACTACCAGATGCGCTCATCTGGCATCCATAGACACTGCTCTCATGAACACACACACACACACACACACACACACACACACACATGCACACACACACACACAACTCACACACTGGGTCAGGGAGATATAATTAAAAATAAAATAAATCTTTAAAAAATGCTGGTAACTTCAATGTGAGAATAAGCATTGAAGGTTGGGCTTTCTCTACAAAATTGAGCTGGGTCCCAAGTCTCTTCCTGAAGCCTATATTGTTTTGACGGAAGCTGCACGGCCTGTGGATTATCATTTCAAACAACTTCTAGCCATAACTCTGCTATGTAAAGGATTCAATTCAATACTTTCACATCAAATGTGTTGAGGAAGCTGGGCGTTATAGTGAATGTCTTCAAGTCCAGCATCCAGAAGGTAGAGGTAAGGGGATCACTACAAGTTGGAGATTCCGTCTGATGAGATCCTATCTGAAAAAGTCGAAGAAAACACAGAGCTGTGGATGTAGCTCAGTTGTTAAAGAGTGTTTGTCTAGCAGACACAGATCCCTGGGTTCAGGGTTAATCATTTCAGAATCTGAGCATGGTGGTACATTCATGTCATCCTAGTACTCTGGAGGGGGAGGCAAGAGGATCAGAAGTTTAAGGTCATCTTAAGCTGTATGTAAGCTTGAGGCTAGCCTGGTCTACATGAGATCCTGTCCAAAAAGATCCTAGCCATTCATCCAACCAACAAACAAAAGAAAACAAAACAAATAGGTAAAACAAATCGAAAAAACAAGCAACCAGCCAATCAAACACAAAAAAATCGTAACAAATGAAAGAAAAAAATTGTTTTAATTGCTAAGTACCTCTCCGGAAACTATGAGGGGCTGTGGTCAGGGAATTTCCCAGTGTTCTGTCATAGTTCATGGAAAGACATAAAAGAAGACACTTAATGAGGCTGGGGAGTAGAAGGTGATGAGCTGAGCTGTGTCAGGCTGTGTTGGGGAGGGGTTTGAGGAAGAAATCAGAACACATTCGAGTCCTTCTCTCCTCTTCTTGACTCACAACCTTCAACGTTGAAGTACTTGCCTAAAGGAGGCCAGTCATTGACAGTCCTCCAATATGGCTTCCTTGTGCTGAATCTCTTCTCCTGTGTGTTTCTTGTGCACTCATTCAACTTCATGCTTATTATGCACCTGCTGGACTGGATGCGGGGGACCCTGGACCATGGCAAGTTTCAACAAAAACAAGTAACACGAGAAGTACATCCCGTCCCTCCTGCAGGCTTTCTGAATAAACACAAAAGAGAAGTTGCAATGAGGAATGAGTGCAGAGTACTGAGAGAGATTTCATAAGGAGCAAGTGATGCTATGATGAGCCCTTCCCAGAGGGAAGGGATCAGGCAAGTTGATAATTGCATTGAACAGTGGTGAATGTGAGACCCAAGGGTGGTGCAGACTTGGCCTTCATTCAGGGCTCTGGCACCCTCTGTCAGGAGAGCTGTTTGAAATGTCCACTCATTATTTTCTCTGTCTCTCTCTTCCTCCCTCCCTCCCTCCCTTCCTTCCTTCCCACTCTTTGTTTTTATACATATGCAAACATACATATACACTTTTAAATCTAGCTTCTGTAAAAGAGAAAACACGGGTTTTTGTTGGTGGTGGTTCTGGCTTATTTCACTTAACCTGATGTTTCCAATTGCATCCATTTTTCTCCAAATATTATGAATTAATTTTTTAGAGTTGTTCATGATTCCATTGTACATAGGTGTTGCATTTTCTTTGTCCACTCATCTTTTGATGGACATCTTCTAGGCTACACAGAAAGACTCTACAAATAAATACTCTAATAAATGAATGAATGAATGAATGAATACATAAATAAAGTAAAAACATCAGTAAGAGAATAAATAGCCTTGAGTTTAGTTTGGACTTTCTATTTGGGGGAATGGAGGACTCACTTAAGGCTCATAAAGAAGAGGCTGCTGTAGTCAGAAATGGTTCTATGGCAGAAATGGATTAGGAGGCATAGAAGTGAGAGTGGACAACAGGTCACAGTGATGCGCACTGAGGATGGTACCAAGAAAATAATGATAAAAGATAATGACAGGGCTGAGGATAAACTGGATAAACCGCTTGTTGGGCAAGCATAAGGACCTGGGTTCGATCTCAGCAACCACATACTGCTTGATGTGATAGTGTGCACCTGTAATCCCAGGTCTTCTGTGTTGGGATAGGAGGCAGAGACTGGAGGGTTTGAAGAAGCTAGCAGGCAATCTATCCCAATGACTGTTCACCCCCACTTTGACAAGGCAAAGACAGAAGCCAAGGGCTGACACCTGAAGTTGTTCCCTGACCTACACACACACACACACACACACACACACACACACACACACACGGGGAGGGGGAGGAAGAGGGACAGGAAGAGGGAAAGAATGACAAGAAGGAAGAGAAGAGTCTGCCGAGATGGCCCTGTAATTCTTGCATGGCCTGTGAGGTGGATGTTGAGTCTTAGAAGGACAACCAAGAGTACTGCCAGGGACAAGGGACCCGAGGACAAGAGAGGCGAAAGCCATGAGGGCCACCCAAGGAGCTGATGTCTTATAAGAATCAGGATGCCTGTTGTCAGGGAGACACTACCCCATGATGTCACACTCTGATGACTGTTGTTAATAATGTATAATCAGCAATGTGGACACACCACAAGGACAAAGGGACAGGCATTGCCTAAGCCATCAGAAAATGGCCCACGCTCAGCCTTTATGCCAGAATTATTCTCCTACCCCCACCCCCATTCTTTTAATAATCATTTCCTCACTCTTTCTTGTTTTACTGAATTCTTTTACTTTGTGTGTGTTTTACCCATTTAGGACAACAATTTCAAACTTTGCAGGGGGAAAGGGAAGAAATAAGTTTGGTTTTTCCTCTGAATTTTCAGTCTAATTGAGGAACAAATCTGGAGTAAGGGAAATAATTTTAGAAAATAAAAATCACTTAAAATGGAACACTGGAGTGAAGCTGGGAAGGAGAGGCAAGAGAGGGAGGCAGGGTTTGGATGCAGTTTTCACTGCGGGGTGATCCAAAACAGTTAAGTTTTAAAAAGCCTAACAAAACAGAGTGAGAGGGAGAACAGGCTTTTCAGCTCCTCTCACCCTGGACAGCTGGCCCGCTGCCAACATCAATATTAGCCAGAGAAGCTTGGCCCCCGTTCAGTCTGATCAAATGTGACTTAGGAGGAAGCGCGGACCCGGGCTTAGAGGACGCACACGCGCTCCGTGAGTCAGGATAATAATTACAGGCTTTAATAAACGCAAACACGGCGATAACAGCTTTACATAGTCAGGGCTGCCAGTGCCAAGACCCAACAGTCACCGACTTGGGATTTTAGCCATAACCAAGGAGCCCACTGGTACATTCTCTCTGTATCACGAGCCTCCCCACTCTGCCAGTACTCCATAACCTAGCAACCCCAACCGGTCTCTTGGCCTTGGTTCCCTCCAGGATCCAGACTTGGTTCCTGGTGCATGCTGCTGCCTGAGCCTGGTTCACAATGCTCTGCATAGTCTCTCTTCTAACTCACTACGTGAATCCCAACATTGAGGGTTCAGAGTTAGAGGTGGGAAGGATCTGCCTTCACTCCCCTCCCCCTGACAGGTCTGAACTATTAGTATTTCCAGAGAATACACACTACACACACACACACACACACACACACACACACACACACACACACATCCCTTCCTGGTCCCAACTCATTCAGAATAGCCCATCATGTACAGTTGAATAGACACACATACGCCATTTAAAAGCCCGACTCAATCCCTTAGGCTTGCAGTCCACACTTGACTCTCTTATTCACTAGTTACCTGAAGCCAAGCCTGCTTGCATCTTCTGAGTCTACAATCCTCATTTATTAAACAGTCAGAATGTGAACTGCTTACTGATACTGCAGAGGTGGCAGAGAGGATAGATGGAGAGTTCTATGGTAGGGCCATGGGGTAGTAGATGTTCAACTAATCACAGCTAGCTGTGCTCTGGCTAAGTGCCAGCCTCTGTGCTTATCAATTTATGTGCAGTGCTTTTAAAATCATTATTGCTTTCTTTGTTTTCCCCTGGGAAAGCTCTTACTACTTTTACAATCTTAACCTGAGTAAACTCCAAGAGAAATATCTCAAGGTCATTATAGGCACTCCATAAATACTTGTGAAATGAGTGAGCAGTTTTATCTTTTCTTCTAAAGACCCTCAATATATTTAGTGCTGCAAGTTACCTCATTAGTCACACAGGGAAACTGAGGCAAAGGCAGTCCATGTCAAAATGCAGGGTGACATTCAAGTGCCTCCAGTGGCTCCACACTGGAATGGGCTCTGAATGTATTCTGATGGTGGAGGAAGCCACCTACGTGGCCTCCCCAATCTTCCTTCTTTGCCCAGTGCCAGCGTTCATACTGTCCTTGGAGGAAAGCCAGCTCAGGGCCGAGCTGTGGCTTAAGACAGAGAACAATTTTCAGCCCATGAGGGCAAGTCCACACTGCATGCTATCCCAGGACAGAGCCCTTGGACACCAAAGCCTTGGGGCAGCCAGCCAAGGAAGCTTGTGGCGAGGGAATCATTTGTGAGCGGAAGTCTTTCCTCCATTCTCAGTGGGGGCCAATGCAGGTGAAGGCTCTTGGCCAAGGCTATGTAGAAGGGGAGGAGGGGAGGAGAGAGGATGGAAAGAGCGACCCTCCGCCACCCAGATCTTGTATTGGAGGGGGATGGATCACAGGGATGTTGGGATTCTGGGGTGCAAATAAAGCACTATGTGCAGGGAGGACCTTTGCAAGGGTCAGGGGCACCGTCTCTGTTCTTGCAAAGAGAATGTTGTCTCTCTTCCCCCGCAATGAACTGCTTGCTGTGGAGTCTTTGCGGGTGTCTCCATCCTCTTAGCAACACTAGGAAGTGATGCAGCCTACCCAGGAGGCAAAGAAATAGGGCTGGCAAGATGGCTCATTAAGTAAGGTGCTTGCAGTACAAGCCCGATGACAGGAGTTAGGGCTCCTAGAGCCATGTAAGAGGCAGATACATCAGCAATCACGAGCCTCTGTAATCCCAGTGCACCCCTACAGGGAGAAAGGAGGCTGAGACAAGAGAATTCCCAGAAGCTTGTGGGCCAGTTAGTGTGGTTGTGCATAGCAGTAAATAAGAGACCCTGTCTTTAGCAAGGCGGAAGGCGAGGACCAACGACTGAGGTTGTCCTTTGACCTCCACAGAAGTTCATGACATTGGCAATACCATATGTGTGTGTGTGTGTGTGTGTGTGTGTGTACATATATAGAGACACACACATGCATATATATATACACATACATACACACACACACATATACATATACATACATATATATATATATATATACACACATTTATATATGCACACACACTGGAATCACCCCTAACTCCCCAGCTTTGTTTTTACATCTCTTTTCCTGGTTCCATATTTTAGTAATGTTTATCATAGACAAACAGTCAAGCCTGCCATGTTGTTTATACATCTCACAGACTTGTCTCACAGATCTGTTTCTACTCTCACTGTATATTTGCAGACTTCTCCTCATCCTTCCAAACATTTCTTAGACATCACCCCCCACCCCAGGACATCTTTTGTCACAGTTTCTCATCCGGCAGTATTAATGCTTGCACGTTGTATCTTTGCTCCACATTTATGTCTATTACTGCTTTTGTGACTGTATTGTGACTTTGGGTTTATTCCTGCATCTGCTTTTAAATCATACCTCAAACTGGAAAGAAATGACCTCATCCACCATGCTTCTAGCTGAGAAAACTTAGTTAGGGTGTATCCGTAAATGCTTGGTACCTTGTTGAGCTGAATATTTCATACAGCTGTATGGTTTGAATCTGAGGTATTTTCCATGGTCTTGTGTGCTTAAACAGTGTTCTTTAGATGGTGGCGTTGTATTAGGAGTTTGTGGAATTTTTAGAAGCCAGGGACATAGGGTGCTCGGGGTGAGGCCTTGAGGGTCACAGCCTACTTCCAGTCTGGTCTAACTCTGCTTCCTGGTTCCACCCACTTCTGCCTACTTAGACACCGTGGAGTCTTCTCTGGCATGATGGTTCTGCACCTTCTCAAACTGCGAGTCACAACTTCCAGTTGTTCCTGTCAGATATTTTAGTCACAGCAGCACAAAAGCCTCTAACGTAATTACCACGGGAAAGCCCTCTGTTAAAGTCCTGAAGTTTCAGTGGTTTCTCTGGCTAATGATGAACTAATTTTCTTTACACAGATTCTCCTAGATTTGGTTCACACAGCTTTCCATCTGTCTTCCGATACTTTCTTACTCTTCCACCTGGGGTTCCAGTTCCTGAGGAGACCAAATGTTTTTCTCTGTTAATGGTAAGTAACAATACGTCAGATGTTTATTCCATAATCCATGGACAGATTAGCTGGCTGGCAGAGAGCACAAGCCTCTCATGCTAGCATGGATGTGGGCATTTCACGAGCTCTGTCTGTTGCCCTGTCATATACTGTTGGCTTATTGGGACTGCAGCCCTGGCTTCAGTTTTCTGTTTGAGCACCACAGCCAACCTCTGCCTCAAGTTGCAGTCATCGGGATCAGCCTGGATCGAGACTTACACTGCTCTCAGGGCAAAATAACAGACATAGCTGGAGATGACCTGCAGCTTGGTACCAAGACATCTGTTGGCTTACCCCAGGGTTGAACCAAAGGTTACATAGGAAGTCAAAAACTGGGAGTTCCAGAAACAGGACAGGAAATGGACTGCGAACGGGGTTAAGAGCAAGGATATGAAAAACATAATAATTTCTCTTAGCTTCTCGTTGGTTGCTGGTTCCAACTGTGAGAAAGGTCAGGTGAGGAGAAGACAGAGAGCTACCCCACAGCATAGACACCTTTGATTGCTTGTTATGGCCAGGAAAGGGGACTTTCCATCCTCACAGGCTCTGCCCAAAGCTGTCTCTCTATTCCTTTGCAAGCTTCTAGGCTCGGTGTGTCCCTGAAAACATCAGCAATCCTCGGAGTTCTTCCAACAGGCAATGAAACAGCATTAAGAGCTTTGTCCGTTACCCTAGTCTAATGAAATGTGTTCTTTGAGAGAATTATTTAAACCTATGTAAATCAGTCACAGGAGAAGATAAGATTGGGGTGGGGGCAGCCAGAGTTGGGTTGGCTGATAAAAATAGTTTTATCTCCATTTGAGCTGATTTTGAAAAGATTTGTATCTATTGCAACTGAATCCTTTTCAGAAGCCTGCTCTCTCTCTCTCTCTCTCTCTCTCTCTCTCTCTCTCTCTCTCTCTCTCTCTCTCTCTCTCTCTCTCTCTTGCTCTCTCGCTCTCGAGTTGCTATGAGAACATGAATCATCTCCTTAGCACAATGCTGCCAGAGCACAGCGTTTAGGAGCGGACCCTGATTTCTCACTGTTTGTTCTTTGCTCTCAACGAGATAAGCTGTTGTTATTTCTTTCTTCTCGAACAAGCGTACCATGATTGCTGAAGTGGGGAGAATAATTGGACCAAACAGTCACACGATTAATGCAAACGGAGAAAACTCATCTGTTCCCAGTACGGGCGGCGTGCTTTGCTCTGAGAGGCACGAGGAGCTTGCTTCTCTGTTTATTCTTGGGCTGGGGAACAAATGTGGCTGAGTTCACTGCCACAGATCCTGGGTTTCTTTCTGGGGTGGAGACCTCAAATGAACTGAGTTCAGAGTGAAATTAGCCCTGTCTTGGGAGGAATATGGGGTGTAGGGTGAAGGTACCTACTGCAAGCTGCCCCACTCGAGGGTGACATCCTTGCCATCACTCTCTGTCCTCAGGGGACACCGGAACCAGTGCTTCCTCAGTGGTGGAGTTCAAGTATCAGTTGAAAAAGAGGGACGTTAGCTCTGGGTAGCATCTGCAAGGTGTTGAGCTCAGTGCCCTGTGCTTATGTCCCTGAGGTAGTAGCATCGGCACAGAACAGTTCTATTATCTCCGTTCTCCAACTGGACAGAGAAGAGATCTCAAGTTCACCAGGAAGGAAAGCCCCAGCATTGTGGCTGCAGTCCCACTATGGCTGACAGAGCCAAAGCTCCAGTGCATGCTCTACCTGTTTTGATCCTGGCTTGTCATGTAATAGCTAGGTGACTTTGAACGAGGGCTACAACTCCTCACGTCTAAGGTTTCCCCAACTAATCTAAAAAAACAACCTTTGATGATAGAGTGCTGATCTCATAAAGCTGTTGTAAGAATTGAACAAATTCAGATCAAACATGCAAAAAGGAAAATCAGATGGTGGCCATGGTCCCACTTGAGCCACAAGCAAGTTTAAGGAATTGAGGAGAACCTGGCATAGAGCAACTCAGGCTGCCCAGTTTCAACAGTGGTGGACCCCATCCCTTGGATAAGGAGTTTTCCCCCTATCTTTTTACAAACAGCATTTATTTCCGTCTTTGCTGAAGACCGCTTCCCAGCTGGTATATTCTGCCAGCATGACTAAGGCTAAAGGCCGTCCTGTTTCAGGACTTACCATTTAATGAGCCCAAAGATTCATTAGCTTGGTGTGAGGCTGCTTTCACTTACTAACCCCAAACAGCTAACTTACGCCTGTAAGGATTTTCCTGATTAGGTCTGGCATCCCATAGGCCCACAATGAACCTTTTAGTCACTGGTTTGACCCCTTGCCATGTAAAGCATCTCTAGCCTTATCACGAGATTCATTCACTACTCTTGTTTCTTACACTTCTGTCCCAGGATGCATCCCTCCTGTGGTTCTGCCCCTGTTGGTTAGTTCTCCGCCTTCCCGAGTCACTACGATTGGTTTGTGGTGGGAAAAGGACTCAAGTTGCAGATGCTAGGACTGTTTCAATGATTTTGTGAGGCTGTGAATGAAATACCTGATGAACAATTCCAGGAAGGAAAGATTTGTTGTGGCTTATGGTCCATATTATTTGGCTTCACGGGCTGGGGAAGAATAACATGATGGAGGAAGTGTGTGGCAGAGGAGGCTCATTAACCCACTGTGGACTAGGAATCATGAAAGGAAGAGGCCAGAGACAAGATGGCCAATGAAATGACATGACCCCAGTGATCTATTTTCTTAAATGCTAGAAGTTTCAAAAACATCACCACCAGCTAGAAATGGAGGCATATGAGACTGGGGGATGTTTCACTGCCTCTGCTGGCTCTCTTGAGAATCTGATGTGGCCTTCCCATGGGGCCAACATAGATGGGGTTAGTTAGGTAAATAACCAAATACTGACTTTTACCAAGTGTTCTTGGATGAATCCAGGCCTAAGGCTAGTCCTACAATCTCAAGACTTTCCACTAAAATGGCCCACTTCTTATTACAGTATCACTTAAATTAGATTTCAATAAGCCTTCTATCTCTTAGAAACAAACAAACAAAAAAATGGAACTACTTCACATATCTAATAATTTTCCTAGTAGATCATTTAGTTTTAGGCACAGGTTGAGCCTTATAATCTGGCCAGTTCTCCTTGGCCCAGTAGGCAGGACTTGCCTCCACACCTTCCACTTCACCCCACGCCCATAATCATACTCTCTTTGTCCCAATCAGAGAGAAAGGGGACCTCAATGGCTTTTCTGACCTATGCAGCAACATTTATTATGTCCATAAGAGGATGTCTCAGAGACTCCAGATAGGCACCATGCCTCTGTGTTCCGAATTGACCAGTCCATGGCAATTTGCTAAAATAATCGTCTTTGCCTTTGCAGTTAATCATCTTGCTGCAGGCTGTTGCTACCAAATGGTTGGCCACCTCCAATAAGGACTAATTTTTCAAGGATTATTGCTAAAATGATAAGCCATATCTTGATTGCCCAGGGCACATGCTTTACAGTTTATCCAGTAAGAAATAAAATGCTTCTGGGTTGATGCAGAAAGTAGGGTCCTATCTAGAAAGGTAAGTAAATGCCACAGCATCTAGTACTTTCCTCCCCTTTTCCTTTATTGCTAACAAACTGATGTTTGCTTATGTGTCTGTCTAAGGCTTAGAAGACACATCTGGCTTATTAAGCTCTCCCTTACAGCTACCAGACCTGAGACATCTTACAGCCAATCAGATGAATCAATTAGTCCCTTTTAAAGGAAACATTGCTTATTCTTTCATCTTATTATTATTACATTCTGGGGGCTGGTGAGAGGGCTCAGAAGCTAAAAACACTTGCTGCTTTTGCAGAGGACTGGAGTTCAGTTCCCAGCACTCACAGCAGATGGATCACAACCACCATAACTCCAGTTTTAGTGGATTTTTACACCCTCTCCTGGCCTCTGAGGGAAACTGCACACATGTGGCATACATACACACAGACACAGACAGATAAACAAACAGACAGAGAGACACACACCCAAATAAAATTATAAACTGCTCTCACCATCCACCCTTGTCACCCTTCCCCAGATCTCTTCTTCACATTCACATCAGGTGCTTTTTGTTGCTGTGATAAAATACCATATCCATGGCAATGCATAGAAAGAAGGGTTTGCTTAGGCTCATATAGTTCTACAGGGTGAGCCCATGATGGCAGGGGAGGTATGATTGCAGGCAGTGATAACAGGAAGCTGAGAGATCACATCTCCATCCATCCAAAGGAGGCAGAGAGAGCCAATTGGAAGTGGAGTGGGGCTATAAACAGTCACAACCCACCCCTAGTGATGTGCTTCCTCCAGCAAGGCTTGCACCTCCTGAAGATTCTACAACTTTCCCAAACAATGCCACCAACCCAGGACTAAGTCAATGTATGAGTCTATGAGGGACATTTCTCACTCAAACCACCACATATGTCTTTTCGTTTTGTGACCCACCGAGTTTAACAAGACCATCTCTGTGATCATGGGGAGCTTGGTAAGCTCAGCAATAAGTATACAACTGAAGACAATCATTCTTAAGGTCCCAGTATGAGCCAGGTTCTAGCCAAGGTCTTGGATATCATCTTACTTCATACACAGAGCAAAGCTCCAGCCTTCAATTCACACAATGAATGCTAGAGAGATGAACCCACCTTTTAGATGTCATGCACGAAATACATGGTTTGTGTTTGAATCCAGGACACTGAGTTCTTTTCACCAAATTAGGATGCTACCCTTGTCATTCCGTTCCACCAGCTCTGGTTCCCAGCTATGCCAGGGCCAAGCTTCAAAGCCTAACCCAAGGGAGAGGCAGGTTGGGACAGTAGCAAGAAGAGCATGGGAATCCATAGAAGCTATGATCTTGCTTTGTTTGTGGCTGCCTAGTTCACACCCAACACCAGCATGTATGGAGCAGATCTGGGATAGCTGACCCAGCCCCTGTAGCTGGAGAAACAATAGAAAGGGTGACTGGAATAGAATTTATAAGGAGAACATTGTGCACAGTATTTGGTGTGGAGAAAAATACCCCTAGTTACTTTCTTAGATGGAGGGAAGTATCTTCTCACTGCAGTTGTGGGAGTCACAGACCCAAGGAGTAGAGAGAAGTCACAACTCACCTCTTCCTTGGCACTGCATGAACATGCAAGGACAAACCAAGACATACACACAAATAAAACATTAGGATAACTGTGAGATGAGGGACAGAGAGACACTGCCTGATCTTTAAGGCTTGAGGGTCACTTGGGGCAAGGCTGTCTATGAATCACAAGGCTTCTTCTCCATCACCAGAAAGTGGCAGAAATTCCAATGCCAGTCCACACAAACCCCTCCCTGTAAGAGAGCCTTTCATGACACAGAAACTGGAAAGGAGATCCTAGCTGGATTAATGCACACAGCTCTCCAGCCACACCTGGAAAATACTTCTGTAGACAGCTAATATGAAGTTCTTGGTAACTATAAGCAGAACCACACTTTTCTTCTGGATGTCAGGTCATTGAAATTTTTCATGTTGTGTAACTTTTGTGATAAAACCCCTGTTTACTGGTCTCAAAAGTGAAGGAAACACAGGAGCCTTTACTAATTTGGTAAAGGTTCTCCATCAAAATTCAACAGCAAATGTCACCTGAATAATGCAATGGCAGAGGTGCTTAGGGTGGGCGACCTGAAGAAGTTGGACATGTAAAGACTCATATTAAGTATCAGTAAATTGTACTTCCTTATAGTTTATACTATAGTGTAGACAGTGGCTCCTGTCCAGGGCTTTGGAGAGGTTAATATGGCTCACAGAACATTAGTAGAGCTAGTCATGGGGGTGGACTGAAAGACAATCATCTGTGGCTCCAAAGAAAGAGAAGTATACACAAAAGAGAAGTATGAACAAAGGTATAACACTTCAGGACCAAGGCCCGTGCTTCTTCTTGTTCTCTTACTCTATAGATATGAGCTTGAAGCCCTGTGTTTCAGAAGTATTTACACTTTAAAATGTGTGTGTGTGTGTGCGCGCGCGTGCACGTTCTCGTGTGTACATGTTCATGTGTGTGCCTTCTGTGTTCTGTCTACCTTGTTTTGAGAAAGGGTCATATTGGGAAAAGGGACAAGGAGATCCAATTAAACCACCCAAGTCTGTCTTTGGGTCCTGAAGCGAGGTCAAAGTTTAAATAGAGGGCCAAGGATATGCACATCTAAGTAGCCATGGTCAAGGTGTGGTCCTACTCTCCATCGGCCCATCATTGCCTGAGGTTCAGTCTCATCCTGTAACGTGGTCTGATAAATTGTTAGAACTTTGAGTAATCTCTTTCTGGTAGAGAAGCTCCCTCTCTTGCTGCATCCTTTCCCTTCTCCCAGCATGTGATGCCTCAGGAAATTCCTATGTATTTGGAGTCCACTCTGCAAAGAGTCTGAGGGTCAAACACAGGTAGCCATTTGGAACATCTTCATTTATGCTGGCTGGTGACAGAATGACTTGTGAAACTCAAGGGCCTGGGCTGAGAACGTTTCCTGTGGGCCAGTTCCACTGCATCCATTACATTCTGAGAAGAACTTGCTCCAAATCCTCCCCTTGGGCCAAGGCGTCATGCTTTGACGACTGGGTCTACCCTGGTGTCCCAACTGGATTACTATGAGTTACTTTTCTTCTCAAAGTGGTAATGACTAAATAAAACTAAAGCTCAGAGACTTCTCACTGTGAAAAAGGGTGACATTCAAGTAGACGTGTCTAGGCTCAGGTGTACTGTTTTGGGTCGCCTGTCTTCCGTGTTTCGGCAGCCAGGTAAAACACATCATTTCTTGTATTGAGTTGTCATAGATGCTGAGATGGTCGGGTGGCATGGTGTGAGTCACCAAGCGGAGATGATGGTGCTGGGGTGAGGGTGTGAGCCTTTTCCTCACTCTGTACTTGCTCCTTCATCTCGGGCTGCCATCTGAGTGGACTCCAGCCACAGCCAAGCTGCTTTCACCACCTCTTCTCCCCTGTTGGAAGACAGGATCTTCCATCATCACCTGAGATGTGTCAAAGACACGTAGGCTTGGTCTGAATGGGTGTCTGAAGTTGGGAGGATTTGTGAGTAAACCAGAAACCTTTCTGAATACTGCAGACCTTGACAGGTGAATCTCTTCAGTTTGCGTCATCACAGACTTGGGTGAGAAGGCAAGGTAGAACTAATTCCCAAGAGGTGGAGAACCTTAGACTGTTCACCCCCTGTACCCTGAGAACAGAACTGATCTAAATGAGGTCACTACAAATCCAGAGAAAACTCTAGGAATTATGATTAGGACTAGAAATGCCATTTCCCTGAACTTGAGCTAATGTGATGTGACAGGCATGGTGGGGCTGACCTTGGCCATACAGAGCTACAGAACAGGCCCTGTGTGTGGTGCTGGCCAGATGTTTGCCACAAGTCCAGCCACAGCAGCAGATGCACAGTTTCTGTTTTGATCTCTGTATTTTAAGCTCCATTGTTTCCCAAGTTCAAAAAGAGAAGAATCAGGGCCATTGTAGCAGCTTAGTGGGTAAATAGGTGGGTAAATAGGTGATTGCCACTCAGCCTGATGACCTGAGCTACACACACACACACACACACACACACACACACACACACACACAGGAAGAGAGAGACAGAGGGAGAGAGAGAGAGAGAGAGAGAGAGAGAGAGAGAGAGAGAGAGAGAGAGAGAGAGAGAGAAATCATGTTTATATTCCAGCTCTGATACTTAGTGGCATCTTGTGGCATTGCCCCTGTGTCCCTGGTCTTCTAACAGGACAATTAGAAGGTCAAATGAGATAGTTTTCTGTGCATCTGAGTGCATGGATCCTTCACACTCAGTCACTCCCTTCATTTCTACATATCACCTGAAGATTGCGTGTCTAGTATGAGAAGTGAAGACAGACAAACTAACAGAATATTCCTGGCCCTTGATCTCATGGAGTAGACTGTGTGTTATCAAGTCTGTCTCAATGAGGAGACCCAACATCCTTGAATGACCTTGCTCTTGAACCTCTGTAAACATGTCTGGGGCCTTTCCTACTCATCCCTTCCTTCATGCTTGCTCCATTTTCTCTGCTCTGCCCCACCCTAAGATGTCTCTGGGAGTCTTCTTTGATGGCATTTCACCTTATTCAAGGGAGCAGGGTTTCTCAATTGAACACAGAGTTCTCCAATACAACTAGACAGGCTATCCAGCTTGCTTCCAACAGCCCATGGCTCTGGGGATCTGGTCCTCATGCTTGTGTGTCAAGCACTTTGACTATTGAGCATCTCCTCAACTCTTGCTTAACTTTTGTCCCACACAGTGCTGTGCATTCCACACAGTACATATTTATCACCCCAGTGCAGGACTTGGCACACATTCTAAATACAGTAGAAATGGAAAACAAAATAAATGGATTGCTGAATCGATGAATGTACCCTCAAACAACTCTGAAAATGGATTCTTGAAAATTTATTTATATACACAACCAATAGCTAAGCATATCTTCTAGCTGATACTTTGAGACAATTAAATATAAGAGCCATTCTTCTGTCCATTCATTCATCATTTAATCAAAATTGTGATGACATGCAGCCTGAAGAACTTTAAATCCAGACTGGTAGACACTGTGCCCAAGCACTCTACTTTCCTTTGACTTAGCCATGGAAGACATCACTCATCAATGTTGGTACATTCTCCCTGTCAGTTAAAGAAGCAGTATTCTCAATACATCACTTCATATAGGCATTTCCAGTCGACTTCACTGGGTTTGGAAGACCCTCTCACTCATACCTCAGAAACCATTGTTAATGCAGATAACCCCTACTCAGGATTTCCTTGTGCTCAGTCCACCTGTGACCTTTGGCATTCTTTTGATCAGCAGTATACTTCCTTACTTTTAAGGATGTCATGTAGCTGAATTTTGATCTCCAGAGTCTGTGGCCTAGTGATGAAGTGTCTTGGATAGAGACAATACAAGACCTTGAAACTGGTTCCTGTCCCCTTTCTTCTTTCAGTTCTAAACTCCTTTT
>CABHPH010148592.1:7428-14928 GCA_902168325.1 Peromyscus nudipes | reverse complement strand
GCTATAATAATCCCTATGGATTAGATGTTTCTGTGCGGGGAACTCTGATTTCCTTATTGCAGACATCACCAGGCAACAAAGTTTGCTGGGGGAGTCCCCAGTCTTTGACCTCATACCAAATGAATCAGACTTCACAGACCTGGTGGCCACACCCTTTCATCCTTTCCCTCCCAGTTCCAATACATGTCTGTGAGCTGACATAAAATATGCACATCATGTCCAAAGAAGAAAAATGTTGACATTTCCATCTGAGAGTTCTGGAATTCTATACATCTACTTGAATGTCAATAGAGCCATGGCACTATGCCCAAAAATAGGAAAAAGGAGAGAGTTCCAGTTGTTAGCAGTCTCCCCAAAGCCACACTGAGCAAACTGATGACTCCAAAGACAAGAAAATGGGGGCCAAACCAAGCAGTGGTATCCTGATCACCTGGTGAATATCCCAACCCTACTCAATAGCTGGGAATCACCACACGCTCCAGCAAGTACTAAGCATGAAGTTCTTCCTAAGTGCTTGTCTACCATGAGACGAAGCACCAGGTCCATTTTGGAAATACGAAGACTCATCCTTTCATTGTCTTATCAGAAAGCTAGGAACTATGGGTCAGATGTAGCTATCTGCCTGTTTCTGTTTACGTGTTTGTTTTATGGCTTTGGAGTTAAGAATGGACTTTATTTACTTATTAACAAAATGGTTTAAAATGGCTATATGATTATGTAGACTGTCTTTTGACATTGAATTTGTCCAGTGTAGTCACTCTCTGGCTCTTTAAGGAAAGCATCCTGGTTGATCTTCATAGTTCCTATCCAGCCCCTTCCCATTTCTTTCTGTCTGTAGTACTGGGGTGCTCCTTGCTGGCATCTTGATTTGACTCTGTCCCCTCTGCACATTTCCCTTCAGTCCTAGCATACACAGCACACCACAACACTCCTTCCCTTGCTTGGAGGCTTCTGATGACTGGTGAAAATGAAATCTAAACTTCCCGCCTTGCTCTCTAATTCCAAAGCCCCTGTTTGTCTTTCCTGTTGTCACCAGTAGCTGCCCCTGGGGTCATATGTCATTATAACTGACCTTTCCATTTATCTCACATGATATCTTGAGCCTTTGAGTACATCTCATGGAAGCAGGGACCTGGTCTTGGTGACATGTTCTCTAGTACATAATAGGCATTAACATGTATTCATAGGATAAAAAAATGGATGAACCTTAAGTCTTCAGAGCAACACTGAAATAGAAATGTTTTATCACTAATTTACAGATGGATAAGAAGAGATTAAGGAGAGAGCGGAAAAATCCAGCAAGTCAATGACTATAGGGGAGATTCCAGGTCTTTCTATGGTGCTCCATATTCCAACATAGCAGCTTTGCTCTGCTGCATTGCCTGGAATGTATTGTTGAATGTGTGAACACATGACCTTTCCCTACAGTAAATACATTTACCTTTCACTCTCTGAAAGTTTGCCTGCAATCCCCACGTACCAATGTCTGGATTTGGGCTAGACAGACTTGCTTTCATGATAGAGCAGGGGCTGACTCAGAAGAACCTGAACACCTCTTCTCTATTTTCCCCCATCCCACTGGGAAGCATTCAGCTACCCCTCTGGCAAGAACCCTGAGCTCCTGTTGATTTAGCTGTTTTCAGATGTCTCCCTGGGCTCCATCATAGTTTTTTGATTGTCAATGGTTTAGTGCAGAGGCAGGGGTTCAACATGTCATTGTGTCTTTGAAATTCATGTGGACTATGGTCCTGTATTTGGTCCCCATCATCACCAGTAATGCTATCTAAGCTCAGTAGTGTTATTGCTAGTTTTGCAATCTTTACTATATTGATTCTAGATCAAACACTAATTCACTTAATTTTTAAATTTTCTTGAAATTCTTCCACATTGTGAGTTATTATCTTATATATCAGGTCTCTGCACATCAAACCAAGCACCTTGGCAGTTCCCAGAAGCCCCCTCTTTCGCTGCCTGGCTTACATCTGAGCCCTTCTCACATCATTTCCCTCATATGGCTGACCATCAGAATGGGTCTCTGGGACATGAGTCAGAGACTTACCAGGTCTTGGGCTTGGACATTCCCCATTAAATCAAATCCTCCTAACCAGCCTTCCTGATCAAGGAAGCTCCCCTCAGAGAGGTGATGTAACTGGTCAAGGTTTCCCAAAGAGGAAGCAGGAGTCTTGATGTTGCTCTTGTGTTTGCTTTCTCCAAGAGCAGTCTCCTCACCTCAAATGGCCTTCCTCTCTCCAGGTCGAGAGTTCTCCAAGCCCAGGCCACCAGTTGCATGCTCTCAGGGTTTTTGTCTCTTGCCTAAAATCACTCCATGGGTCACTTGTGCCTGGAGAATCCACATCAGCACCTGTTGCCTGTGTTGTGCAGTGCCGTCCATGTAGAGAGGATTATTGAGTCAGCCAGAGGAGAAAATAATATTTTTTTCAGAGAAATGGAGTAGGAACACAATGGTGTACTCCAAACCAGCCTCAAATAAAGGGTCTTGCTTATTTACTTTTTAGCCTGGTGCAACCTCTTATTTATCGAGACAACAAATTCACTCTGTTCCTTTTATTTCTCTCTTGGGGCCATCTCCAGAGGCTGGGGAATGAAAGGGCTGCAGCAGTAAGCCATCGGCAAGCCAGCCTGCTATTCAGTATCTTTTCTTATACGACAGTTATTTGTAAACTAATCAATAAACTTTTCTTATTTTGTATGCTCCTTTAGAAGTCTGAGCAGCCGCCTGCTGAACCACAAAGAAACTTAATATAGCCATGATCGCCCTTCTGTGCTGCCGCTTCTTACCCCATAGAACCAGGAGCCCATCTGAAGTGTTTATACCTAGGCCCGTGTGAAGCTAATCTGTATGGAAATAAAGGATGGAAATATTCAGATTGAGTTGTATTAAGTGAACCTGAGGTTCTTCTGTTCGGCAAAATAGGCCAAGCAAATGCACTTCTGATACAGAATAAATCACAGGCTTGACGACTCCCCCTTTGCCATTTTGCTTAGAGGGAAGAATCCACTGAGCTCTGTCTGGAGACTGACAAGCATGGGTCCTTCTCTGGGAAGTAAGTCCCTGAATAGGACTCATGATGCCATTAGAATTGGAAAGTCCTGAGATCCTGGCCTGGGGTTAGAGGTCTTTTCATAAGCCAGGAAAGATAGAGAAAATGGACAGAGGTGTGTTGGTGGACACCTTCCAGGATGACTCCAAGTCCTCCCCAAAGGACAAGGTCTCCGACTTTGGTGAACAGTAGAGTGAGGCAGCATCATATCTGAGAATTTTGAGGCCCTACCATAGTATCTCAGGAGAGCATAGGAGAGGCTTGCCCAGCAACACGGAACAGGCCACTCTTTCTGAAGCACTTGTCCCCAAACTAGGTCATTTCATTCATTTAATTGTTAGGTCAGCTGGTATCAATGGAATGCAGGCACCACTTTGGGAGAATAGCAGTGAACAGACAGATGAGCTCCCTTCTCTCAGGAAGGACTGTTTCAGTTATCTCAAAGCACAAGCTTGAAGTGTGGGAAAGAAGGATAGGAAGGAGAAGGAAGACTTTTCTAGTGCAAAGAATGTCAGGGACAAACAGGAGAAAGCATGAAGTAGCCCCATGTCTTCTGTAGACAGCTGGAATCTATTGACCACTGTAACCCTTGAGACTGAGAGTAGGGAGATGTGATGATGGAGAAATACTATCTCTGGTTGAAATAGCAGGCAATATAGGAAAAATCCCTTTTAATATTCCTTTAAAATAAATTTATATTAGTTTTAATTTTTAATTATGTATGTGTGTATGCACATAAGTGTAATGCCTGAGGAGGCCAGAAGGTGGCACTGGCTTTCTCTGGAGCTGGAATTATGTGTGGTTGTGAGCCTCCTGATTCAGTGCTGGGATCCAAACTCAGTCTTCTGAAAGAACAATACACAGCCTTAATCTCTCAGCCATGTCTCCATGCCCTTTTAAGTATAAAAAATTAGTATCTTTAGAGTAAATTCTTCAGACAGTTCTCCCTTGTGTATGGTCCACATGCTTCAGTGCATCTAGGGGTATCATTAATACTATGGAGCAGAGGCAGAGGAAGGGAAGCATAGACCAAGGCCTGCCCAATTTTTAGGTGGCTTACGGATTCAGAGGTAGAGTTTATGCCTCAATAATGTAGTAAATTTAGGATGGTTAGAACATCAGGCTAAAAGCAAAACACCAGCATGCTATAAGCTCAGGGAAGGACAGATGACAGCTATGAATAGACCTGACAAAGCTGTGTGGGAAGCCATCAAGGAGGGAAAATGATTCGTATCAGTTGCCACTTATACATAAGACCATATGAAACTGCCCAAAGTTAAACATGTTTGCTTCTTAAAGATGTCATTATCTAACATACCACAGGCACAGCAGGGGCTCTTTATTTCTATCATCTTATGAAGTCTCAGGCTACCTATTTGAGGTATACAGTGTCAAGTTCCTCATTCCTTAGCTGCGGAGATCAAAGCTAAACAGGATGACAGCAGTTGCTCAAAGCCATAGACCAGAGAAATCAGAGCTCAGGCATACATCTGTTGAGTATCCAAGCTTAGTCATAGGATGGGGGTTCTATTATCCCTGAATAGTAGACCTTGGTGGCACTGCAAGTCTCATGGCCTGGGTGGGGCCACCTTTCTTGTGTTCTAAAGCCAATGTGGACATGTATGTCTAGGTTCCCTGACTGGCTGAAGCTTATGAACTAGAAGACAAAGATATAGACATTTGGTTTACAACTTGACTGATGATGAACAGGAAAGTTGTGCAGAATTCTGGGAGCTCTGTGAAGTAACTCAATCTCTACAGAAGTTTGGTGTGGACTGTCTCCAAAGAAAAATGTCTCCCAATTCCTAGTGGCTATTGTCTTAACTTAGTCTCCCTGTGTCTCTGTTTCTCTGTCTCTCTGTCTCTCTCCCCCTCTCTCTCTCACATCTTCTACGTCCTTCTCCCTTTCCATCTCCCTCCATCTTTTCCTCCCTCCCTCACATCTGATTTCATCTCTCCTTTCCTCACCAATTCTGCTACATTTCCAGCAATGATGAATAAGAGGGTATCTGTTCACCGGAGTCACACAAATTCCCTGTTGAAGGAGGGTTCCTTTTAGCATGTACTTTTTCAGTCTCCATGACATAGAGCAAAATTGTACTCTGACTCTTTAATCTTCCACCAAAAAAGGGAAACATATCGCTTTAGGTCACGTGTCATTGACTGAAGAAAGTCACAAGGCTACAGTTATTGTCAAAGAGGCTGGGAAAATAGAATCTTACTAAGTGTACAGAAGCAGAGTGCAAATGTTTGAGGAATGCACCAATGACTTCCATCCTGGTTACTAGGAGGAATGTGTGCTCATCCTTGGTCACTGGGCATAGCCTACACCAGTAGGGAATCAATAGAACTAGACAATGAACTTGATAAAGTGCAGCAGCCAAAGAAAAACCTGTCAAAATACCATTCTGGAATCCTTCTATGAGTTACACAAGCCTGAACAACACTCTGAAATCCTGCTTGGAAAGTCACAAGTTACTAAGTTGAGTTGTGTACTATAAATTAATGACAAATAAATCAATTTTTGAGTGTTTGACTTTGTGCGTGTGTGTGTGTGTGTGTGTGTGTGTGTGTGTGTGTGTATGTGTGTGTGTGTGTGTGTGTTGTATTCAGGTGAAGTGTGTGCAGTTTGCTATGCTGGATGGACAGCTAGCTCTTGGGATCTATCTGTTTCTGCCTTTCAATGATGAAGTTACAGGCAAGCAGAGACATGGCCTGGCTTTTTATGCATCTGTGTGGTGGAGACTCAAACTCAGATTCTCATGCTCATGTAGCAAGCTCTCTTACCCAGTAGACCATCTGCCCAGGCCCAGGTGTTAGTGTCTATGTAATAGAAAGCATCAAAGGGTTTTCCCTCCAAATTCTGGTATGTCCAGCATAAATACAGATAGCCTATGGGCAATACTAAGGGATAAAAACAGTAGACTTTGCTGTTAATATGTGATGTGATGTTGCATAGCTCTAAACTTCTATTTATTTAAACATCATTTAAATCTGGGAAAAGACAGAGATAGTGGATAGAGAAGTTCAATAAAATATCTATGTTCACACAAAATGATTTCTTCTGTGTTTCTTCTCATATTTAAGTAACACGAGTTTATCTAATTGGGATGAAAAAAAAAGGAGTCAGAGTGCTGAGAACACTCTTACTTTGGACAAATAATTTACTATTTATCAGTAATGTCAGTCACTTCCCAAAAATGTTTATTTAGTGTCTATGGTTTTTGGATAAAGAACAGTAAAGAACAGAGACAATCTAGTCCTTGATTCGATGGAAACTATTTTCTAGTGGGAGACAGACTGAGCGACTAGACAGTCACAGGCTGTCAGGACTTGGTGGAGTGAAAAGTCCTTTAAAGAGAAACAAAGCAGGCAAGGAGAAGGGTGAGTGACATCTGGCTGCAGGGAGGCAGCCCAGGGATGCCTCTCTGAGGAGGTAATACTTGGATTAAGACATGAACAAAGTGAATGAATCAGCAGAGGGTTTCAGGAGAGAGTCTTGGGGAGAGAGAGCCACACATGCAGGGGATCTGGTAGAAGAATGCGTGCGGTGTGTCTGTGAGCAAGAAGGGGAGTCTGGGGAGGTAGAGCAAGGCAGAGTGAGGGCAGAAAGGAAGGGACTGATAAGAGTGTGTGGAACAGACGGAAGAATTGGGACTGCACTCCACAGATAACATAACACTACCAGGATAATGTGAAAAGGAAAGTGACGTGATCTAACTGTATACACGTATGCATTGTATACACACAGATACATATACATACTACACACACGGGCACACAGATGCACACAGACAGAGATAAACAGACATATATGCAGATACACAAAAACTACAGACATATATATACACATACAGGAACACAAAGATACCCTATGGTAATACATGTACTCATCACAGACACATACACGTATGTGTACACACCAATACACATAGACATACGCATACACACCTGGACATACACTCAGGCCCAAAGGCCCAAATGTGTGCACTCACATACAGTTACACACACACACACACACACACACACACACACACACACGGATACAAGACTGGGACTGGAACTGGAGTCTCTCTTTTGGGTGGATAGATGGCAGGAAGTGAGGAAGTGATGCAGCCCTGCTGGGAACCCAGGCTTGATATCAAGATCTGGATGGGACACAACTGTGGTTGGCACTCAATGCTGGGTGGAGACTTAGAAGAGGGTAGGTTTGGTGGTCTAGAGAAAAATCACTAGAAATGTGCTGTTCAGGGTGGAGCATCTAACAAAACATGCCTTACCTTTTAGATGGTGACTATAGAAAAAAAGATGAAAACTGGTATGAGTGGGAATGGATTTCTAATTTTAACTTCACTGCCTAGGTTAGTAAGACCCATCCAGATGAGCTGACCTGCTGTGGGATGGTCTGTATGTCAAACATGTTGCTTATTGGTCAATG
>CABHPH010148591.1:2417-13040 GCA_902168325.1 Peromyscus nudipes | reverse complement strand
CTCCCTCTGTAGACCGGGCTGGCCTCGAACTCACAGAGATCCGCCTGCCTCTGCCTCCCAAGTGCTGGGATTAGAGGTGTGGGCTGCCACCACCACCCGGCACTCCCTTCCTTTCTTAAGCAGAGTTACTATGTAGCCCTGGCCGGCCTGGAACTTGTATAGACCAGCCTGGCCTCAAATTTACAGAGATCTGCCTACCTCTGCCTCTCAAGTGTTATGATTAAAAGCATGTACCGGGGTTGGGGATTTAGCTCAGTGGTAGAGCGCTTGCCTAGCAAGCGCAAGGCCCTGAGTTTGGTCCTCAGCTGGGGGGGGGGGGAGCATGTATCACAATAATGCCTGGCTACTTATTTCTTTGTATCTTTTATTTGTTGACAAGTAAGAGTGACTCATGTGTGTGTGTGTGTGTGTGTGTGTGTGTAAATGTATTTTGATTATACCCACCCCTATTCATCTTCCCAACACATCTCATTCCTACCTTAATATCTTTTTATTTTTAAAACCAATGAGTCCAACTAGTGTCTGCTTTGTAAGCATTGACCTTGAAGAGGTCACCATAGCTGTAGTGAGTTCATGAGTACAATGGCTATGGCATGTCCAGAAGACAGGGTTTCATGGCACCCTTCCATCTCCTGGCTCCTTGAATTCTTTCCACCCCTTCTTCCACAGTGTTCCTGAGCCTGGGAGTGGTTGATACAGGTCTCCCATTTGGGACTGAAGACATGGTAGTCATGTATCTGGCATACCTTGAGCACTTATGAATTTCTGTATTAACCATTGTCCACTTCAGAGCGAAGCGTCTCTGGTCAAACTTGAGAGCCTCCCTAATCTATGGGTATAAAAAAAATACTCAGAAGGCAGTTTAACAATGTGTCCATTGAGAAAAACAGCAAAACCATTAGTATTAGGTCCCTCTAGGGCCTATGACCTCCTGTGCCACAGGCTTTTGACCAGGTTTATAACACAAGGCCTGGGTTTCTCTCTGTAGAGCAGTTGGTTACCATCCATCGCCTTCCTCCACGCTTGGCTAGTAGGCACGTGATCATCTCTGGCAGGGCAGTATTTCAGCTTTCAGGGTTTGGTTTGGTGACAGGATCTCACTGTGAAGCCCAATCTGGCCTTAAACTTGAGGTGATCCTTGTGCCTCAACCACCTAAGTAATGGGTTACAACTGTGTCCAGCTCTGCTGGATGTAATTTAGTTCTTAGAAGACAAGAGGGGCTTTTTAGGCCCCACCCCTCCTTGGGGATTTCTACATAGTTAATACATGCTAGCAGAGGGAGAGATCTTTTCTTCAGTAGTGTAGCAACTGATAAGGTCCCCATAGCCCTGTCAACTACTCAGATGAAACTCACTGAGACATAAAAACAAAAACAAAACCAGACATGAAAGTAGATGAGTACCAGTTGGGAAGAAAATGGAAATCAGAGGAAGTGGGGGTGAGGACAGGGATAAGAGATGGTTACAGAGCAGGGGTGAATTGATCAAAATATGTTATTTACATGTATGGAAATGTCATAATAAAATCCATTATTATGTATAATTGATATACACTAATAAAAACATCAAGAAAAACAAGAGCCAGACAGTGGCACGTACTGTAATTTTAGTGCTCTAAGGTTGAGGCAGGAGGATTACCCATGAGTTCAAGGCCAGTCAGGGCTACATGGTGAATTTTTTTGTGTAATGATGCTTTCTTGCATGATTTTATAAATGGCGATTGTAGATGGAACAGAAAAATAAAGGAGAAAAATCTCATCCCAGAGTTCACTTTCTGTTTTAAATGAGGTCTCATGTTTCCCAGGCTGGTCTCGACTTGCTGTGTAGCTGAGGATGAACTTGAACTTTTGGTCCTTCTGCATCCTCCTCCCAAGTGCTTGAATTATACATGCATATACCCCCACCCCCATTTTATGTGGGGCTAGGGGGTAAAACCCAGGGCTTTGTGCACCCAGGGCCAGCATTCCAACTGAACTACATCCATAACTTGAACTCCTATTTTTGCATAGAATTTCAACTGTATCCATGTGATTTCATGAGATTAAGGAGTATGACATTCCACCCCTTGGCCTCAGGTGGCTGGTACAGTCTATAGGGAATGTGAATTGGCCCCTTAGCAGCTTGGCTGCCCATCTCAGCATCATGGTTAAGAGGCTGCTTGTGGGGAGCAGTTTTTCTGGATGAGCCAGCCTCTACTCAATTTATGTGCCCTGTGGCTTTGTGCGAGCTTGTAGGCCAGCTTGTGGGACCTTCCTGAATGTTGGAGGTTGAGTCTGCCCGACTTCAGCTTAGAGGACGTGGTGTATGGAAGGAGCTTGTGGCACTCTGGTGTGTAATAGGTGTTAGCAGATGAGGGGATGGAAGGAAAATGGCTTATGTTCAGGTGGGCATGGCTGGTAATGGTGCCATAAAGGCTAGAAGAAGACATTGCTTTTTTTCTCTGTATAAGGCCCTTTGAAATTTTTACCCCTGATTCCTCTTTCCCCTCTCTAAAGCACGGCTGGTAACCTTGAATATATTCCATTGGGCGAGTTGGAGACTTGCTGTCTTGGAGTCTTTTAGGCCGTTCAGTGTCCTGGTGTAAGTCATGTCCAGTATCACTGTGCTGCTGGACTTCAAAAGGGTCAGGAGAACAGCAGGCTAGAAATAGGTAATAGGCTGTCACATCCCTGAGCTGCTAAGTCTGCCCAACTCTGTGGGTTCTAACTCAGAAAGCGTGACTTTTCCTTTTCCCCGCCCTCCACCTCATGGCTTCCTAAGTCTGTTCGCCTTGATACTCTGGGCTGTTCACTGTTTCCTCTCAACACTCTTCCCCTTCCACTTTCCCACAGCTGCTAACAGCCCTCCATTGCTGCTGCTGAGACCACCTGCTTTCTTGGACCCCAACTCAAAAGGCATGACTTTCTCTCTCCCCCTCCATTCCCCTCCTCCTAGCAGCTGTGGGATTTACAGCTTGCCTGCCCTGCCTCCCTCCTTCTCAAACTCTTATAAAATGTTCCTCAAGCTTGAGGGAAGGAAGAGAAGAGAAGAAAGGAGGGAAAAAGAAATCATTAGAAACTCAAATTCTGCAACATTTACTGAACATGTCAGCATAACCCTAGGACCAGAGTCTTAGGGTTGTAGTGTGATTGTCCCATTCTTCATCCTCCCAGACTTGTGTGTGTATAAACCCTCCTATGTGCCCTCTTTCTAATCCCCCCCAGACCACCCCCGCCTTGGCCTGTGGCCCTGAGTGAGCTGTCGTTAAGGGTGGATGTCAGTCAGCTTCGTGTATGGTCCTTGGCCTTTCTTGTCCATTGTGTGAGGCTGTCCCCCTGAGACTGGCATTCTCTCAGGGGCCAATTGTCCTGCTTTACTCAATGAAGGAGACTGCCAGGTGTCCCAGCCTTTGTAATAATTCCTAAATGTGGGTGGCTTACCTGAGTCCTGTGCTCTCTCATTCATGCCCAAGGCCCCTGCTTGGCTGTACAGAACAATGGGGTAGACCCAGTGTTTCTCAGCCTTGTCTGCACAGGCCACCACCTGCTGTCAGTGACTGTCCCAGGCCACATCCCATACCACTAACTCTTCAGGCACTGTGATTGCCAGTACTCCCTGAAGTTTCCTTGGCTGAAGTTGAGGTTGGAGGTGTGAGTAGCACCTAAGGAGGCAGAATAGTGAGGGCCCCACCCCCAGCATGCTCTGCAGAGAGGAGAGGTTTTCATATTGCCTGCAGCACCAGACTGTGGAGCTGCTATCAGATGCTGGAAAGACTCTGCTCTTCCCTGCCCTCACCCCACGCTGGAATGACAAGTGAGGGAGCCCCTCCCATCCCTGACCTCCAGGGACTGCACAAGAGAAGTCCCAGCTGAGGGACGGGGAGGCCTGAGTCCACAGTTGTCTCTGGCTCGCTTGCTATTTTGCCTGCTCTGTGGGAAAGAGGCACCTCCCTGTCTACCATCTTGCTTTATCTGCTTCTCCAATGACCCGCAAGAAGGATTACCGTCTTCACCATGCAGATGAATTAGTGTTTGGAGGCCAGGTGCAGCAGGGAAGGGGGTGTGTTCCGCCTCTCTTCTGAGATGTGAGTACCGGAGATGAACCGCGGTGCAGAGGGAAACACAGCAACAGGTTCAGTTGTCTCGGGGACAAGAGAGCAAGTCCTAGGACAATAGTCCTGGGTCTTGACTGCATAGCAAGTCCCCCGTGACCTGGGATGTTTCCCCGTGCCCAAACAGCACCCTAGGTTCTTGCCATTAGATGCTGCATGTGGCCCTGGCCACAGCATTGTAGCCAGAAGTCAAGCACCTCTGTAGTGGAGAGACTAGCAATCATTGAAAGGGCCCAGGGGTGTGAGCAGAGGACCCATCTCTCCATGGTCTCCAAACGGGGCTTCCTGTGGGGTGTGGATGGACAGGGAGTTGAAGACTTCTAGGGATGGATGCTGAGGACCCTGCACTCCCGGTTGCTCCCCACTCTGCAAAGAACTAACGGAGAAGACTTAGCTGAGGCCCTGGACCTGCGGTGCTGGGGCGGGTGTGTTGCCAGGTACCAGTGAGAGCCTCACCTGTTGAGCCCCAGCCTTACTAGTTCTGGCCTGAAGAATGGTGATGGTGAGAGGCATGGCATTAGCTGATTCAGGAATGTGGTGAGTCCATCAGCTGGTGTGCAAGGAGGGGGTGGGGAGGTTATCAAAAGCATCCTGCTCACTTCAGAGAGACATTCTAAGGGGTTCACCCTCTCTGAAAGTTAAACAAAAAAAAAAATTTTTTTTTAGCCACCTTAATAACTAACATGGTCTTTGATTGTGGCTTTCTCTCTGAATGTGTCCTTCATGTGTACTTTAGATTATTAAGTCAAGAAGATGGATAAAATAAAGAGTAATGTAAAGGACTACTGTATAGAAATTGCTTTTGAAATCCACCTTGAGTCCAGGCAGATGGGCTAAAGTGAGATGGTTAATCCACTGTCATCTCTTTCTTTCTCCTTTTCTTTGCTTCTCATGGTGCTTGAAGCCCTTGTGCATGCTGGGAAGTGTTTCCCCACCGAGCTCCTCTCCAGCCCTGTCACAGGAGGTTTTAGAGACAAATCTACTTAAGCCCTTAGGACTTGCTGTCTAGACTGGCATGTGTTCCTGCCCTGGACAGTTTGTCTGTGTCTGTGGACTGCCATACACAGGACGACAAACTGGGTGGCCTGTGACAGCAGAGCTGAGGTTCTAGGGTTGGTCTAGATGTCCAAAACTGGGAAGCAGGTAGGGCCGTGCATCTTGTAAACCAAGGGAAGAATTCTCCCTCACCTCTTCTTTTTTTTTTTTTTTTTTTTTTTTTTTTGGGTTTTTCGAGACAAGGTTTCTCTGTGTAGCTTTGCGCCTTTCCTGGAACTCACTTGGTAGCCCAGGCTGGCCTCGAACTCACAGAGATCTGCCTGGCTCTGCCTCCCGAGTGCTGGGATTAAAGGCGTGCGCCACCACCGCCCCCCTTACCTCTTCTTGCTTCTGGTGGCTGCTGACAATTTGCGGTATTCCTCATGGGCTTGCCTTCATCCTCATGTGAGATTCTTCCTGGGTATCTGTCTTCACATATCTATTTTCTCATGAGAACACCAGTCATATTGGACTAAGCCTTACTCCAACATGACATCAAATAGCATTGAGTTTTTTCCTGTATTTATGATGCTGTGGATTGAACCTAAGGGCCTTGTGTATGATGGACAAGTATCCTAGTACTGAATTATAGCTCTACCTCTTGTGTTGTTTTACTTCTCACATTGTTGTTTTATTGACTCATAGTGCATCTACATAATAATTTTTAAGTGCACATCCATCGGCGTTGAGGATAGGACCAAAATATATCTTGGGGGAGGGGAACACAGTTTAACCTGCAGCAGGCAAATGGAGAAGCAAGCCGCTCTGTGCATGTGCCGTCTTCAAGCTGACCTGTGTGCTGGGTGTTACCTTGACTGGATACCCAGGAAGCTGAGACTGAAGGAGGTGAGTGTGTGCTTATCTAAGCCACACAGACAGTGGGGGATAGAATCAGATGTTGAACCCAGGACTTGGTCACTCAGGAACAACATACGACTCAAGACTGACTGGGGTCCTTTGGGGACCATTTGGAATGGAAGCCATATTCTCTCAGTCCTTTTCAGAGTACTGCTGGTGGAACACATGTGCAAGAAACTATTCTACTGAGAAACTACATTCCTGTCTCCTACCTCTCTTAATGAAATAAATATCACCTATTCCTAAAAGGGAACATGGAAACACCCGGTTAGTTTAACTGGGTGAAGTGGTGAGATGGGGGTGGAGGTTATTTATTTATACCATTTATTTTATTTCCATATTTTTATTTTATTATATATATACATATGCATATAAAACTGCTCTACAAGCTGTACTTCCCTTTAATGGAATGAAGAGATGTTTTTTGGCCTTGACATCTCTACACTTTGCCGAACGTCGCTGTGAGCACTGGTTCCTTTTATACCATCAGTCTTTCCTGACGATTGCTCATGCTTCTGGTGGCTTCTCTAGCAAACCAGGGCCCAGAGGGTAAGAGCCCCCAAGATGGCCTGGCTCCATCATGATCACCATGCTCCTGTCTGCAGTCAATGTCAGAGTTCTTTGCCAGTAAGTGCCCTGCACTGGCTTGTCTTGGGGATTCGGAATCTGGAAGTCTACAGCAGCCAGTAGATTGCAAGCTCTGAATCCCCAGTAGGAAACTCTCTGTAATAATGAGCCAGCCAGCCATCTGAGGAAGTAAATTGCCCCTGCTGGGACACTGCCACTCAGTCTTAATAATTTTAATTGGATAAGAATTTTTTCTAATCACCGGCTTCACATTGACTGTTAGCCACCTGTTCCCTGCCTGCAGATGTTGGTGGAAATACATCTTGGGGGACAAAAAAGGACAACTTTAGAGATAAGGTGGGTGACCTCTGCCCCTATGATGCATGATGACCGTAGAGACACAGGGCAAACTGTCACTCTGCTATCTTTCTTTCTCTATGACTGTCTTGGTCTTGTCAGGACTTGTATGCAGCTGAACTCTGGTTCATGGCCTTCTTAAAACCCAAAGTAGCAACAGAGTCTGTAACTCATGTGCACTTGCAGCATTTTAAAGACCAGCTCTGACAGTGTCACCTTCTGAGGAAATCAGACCTTGGCATGGCTTCATATTTGATTTCTAACGTCCACTGAATAGAACCCTTCTTTGGGGTGGGGGTGGGGCAGTGCGTTCTCCTCTCTCCCATCTTGCCCTGCTCTACTTTCTGGAGTCAGTGGTTGGTTAAATTGCCATCTGTATAACTGTACAGAAAACTTGCAACATCTCCAGGGATACATTCTATTCTGTGGGGACTTGACTGTATGCTTTTCCCTCAAAACAAAGCCACTGTTTGAATCCGCAAGATAAATTTAGTTACTTAAACATGGATTTCTGCCTAGTCCAAGATAAGATTAACAGGGCACTGTAGCGGAACTGCGGTACTGTTGCTGTGTTACAAGTCCCTGCAGGAGAGTGACAGATGGCAGCTTTGAGTAATCTGATTTCAGGGCTGTGGTGGACACACTCCAGCTACTTAGCATATGGAAAACAGTTTCCAAATGAGCTTAGGGGACTCTGTGCTCTGAACTTCTCTTATTCAGAGGTTTCTTCAGGAGCGGAGTGCAGCAGGGATAGACACCGGAAGAGGATCCCAGTCCTAACCTTGGCCTTTGTCCCCCATAGACATACAATTAGGAAAACATCTGCTGTTTAGTGGTAGAAAACTAGATTTAATTTGAGGTCTGAAGACACTGTGTAATCCAAGATAAATGTTGACATGAAGGTCAGAGTTTGGGCTTTATTGTGAAGGCTGTAAACAGTCATGCCCAATGCCAATGTAGGCTCAGCTTGGCACCTTTGGTATACCAGTGGAACCCAGTATGGCCTCAGAGGATGCCTGGCACATGTGGATGAACAATATGATATTATGCATGTGTCTTGTACACAGTGGCCTCATTCCCTTTCGAGATCTGTTTGCATGGTGCAGGTTTCCAGGGAAGTTCTTTCCACGTGTTGAGACAGAGCTCACCTCGGCATCGTCTTTCATTTTGAACTTGAGCCTGTAGCACTGATGTCATTCTCTGACCTTGTTGCCTTTCATATTGATTTCCATTTTGCAAAGGAGACACTGTTGCCTTATTTATTTTTACATGATTATTAAGTGCCTCCAAGCTCCATTTCCTGCCCTGAGTTCAGAATGCAAAGTGGAGGTGGCAGGATTGTGGCCGTGACTGTGTACGATGCTATCAGGCAGCAGGTTGCATTTGTGATTAATTTTGCCTGGCAGGCAGACTGTGTCGTGTGCGCAGTCAGGCCTGTTGGACAAGTTTAGCAGCCTTTCTGCAACTGTCTCTGAGCATGAAATGGAAATGCTTGTGTTTTCATGTCCAGTCTTGTGTGCATATGGTTCGTATTATGTTTCCTGTCTTTTGCTTGTGTGTGGTACGTGTGTGTATGGTCATTTGTGCATGCACGTGTGTAGGTCAGGGGTCTACCTCAGGCGTCCTCCTCTGGCATCCTCCGTTCTTTGGAGACAGGGTCTTACACTGAACCTGAAGTTCACCCATTTGGCCAGCGAGGACGTACTAGGGTCTGTTGACCTCCGCCTCCCCAGTGCTGGGATAATGGACATACCACCAGGTCCAGTGGTTGCTGTTGGTATCTAAACACAGGTCCTCACGCTTGCACAGCAGCCACTTTGTTGGCTGAGCCATATCCTCAGCCCCATGTTGCCTATATCCAATCCACAGTCGCTCCTGAATGGTAAGATAGGAAATAAGCATAGTTCTTTGGTACAACAGATTATCTTGGCAGCCAAGAAGGAAGTTGCTGTTAGGGAGACAGACGGAGACTCAATCTTGTTTTCTTAGTTGGGATTTTAGGAAAGATATTTAAAAAAAACTCATTCTTGTTGCGATGTTGGGGTAGAGGTAATAGTTACTAAGCTTGTTAAGATGGAATATCAAGGGGTGTGTGTGTGTGTGTGTGTATTTAGTGTGAGTATGCATGCACATATATGTGCAGAGAAGGTTTCATAAGGGCTCTTGGCTCTTTTGAAGCAGCAGGCATTGGCAAGAAAGTACCACTATGCTGACCCCATGTAGCAATAAGATGCATATTTTAAACAATAGTTTTTTTTTTTTTCTTTGGTTTTTCGAGACAGGGTTCCTCTGTGTAGCTTTGCGCCTTTCCTGGAGCTCACTTGGTAGCCCAGGCTGGCCTCGAACTCACAGAGATCCGCCTGCCTCTGCCTCCCGAGTGCTGGGATTAAAGGCGTGCGCCACCAACGCCCGGCTAAACAATAGTTTTTGTCTTTGTTTCATGGACTAGGGCATAATAGTTTAGTCGTGGTGGATGAGAGGTTATTCGTCACTCATGGAGGAGTTTGGGGTTAAAATGGAAGTCAGCAGGGCTTCTAGAAAGAACCTCTAAGTGAGTGGGTCCACACAGTGGGATGGAACCATTAGGGCCCACAGCTGCTGAGAGCCAGAGAAGTTAGGGATGAGCAAGAACTATCCTTGAGGGTCTAAGGAAGAGCTGTGCATGGTCCTGCTTGCCTTGGGGCTGGGCTGGGCAAGTATGGCAAATAATTGTCTATGCTGGATGCCTCTGGCAGCTGGTACTTCATTTGAAGACTCTGTTAGAGTTTAAAGCATGTTCTCTGTCAGAGCTTCAGTTTTTTCTTCCACCGTGTTCATGGCCTTCTACTTTTACAGACTTGAAAAATGCTTCCATGACAAGAAAAGAACTATCTTGTGCTACCACCCACCACCACACCAGAATGTAGCTTAGACCAGGCAGGGACCACGTGGATGGAAATGCTGGAAGGGTTCACAGGACTTCACGCTCCATCCGTATCTCTGGTCACAAGCGTCAGCAGTCTTCATGCTTGGACCACCGATCCTGATGGCATTCTACGCAGGATGCTCACCATCAATGCGTTTTGAGCATGACGTCATCCTGCTGAGAGAGCCAGGACAACAGCACCCCTACATTTACTGTGAGGCAAAGCAGAGGGCTTGGACCCCATCCAAGGGTTATTTACAGAGTACACAGAGGAAGACGTCAGGGTCAGCTGCATGAATTCAGGCTCAGATCCTGTTCAGAAACATTTTCAATTCCTCACTTGGAGATGCGGATTAGGCAAAAACTTGCATTGACTTTTTGAGTTCAGATATTCTGACTGTTGGGAGTTTCCCATGCTTTCTACACATGAATTGACCATTGTGCCCGTCTTGAAATGTATAGTTCCACAGTGTTGAGCCATAGTCCAATGGTTGTGTAAACCTCACCATTGAGCTCCTTCAGATTCATGCCGTAAAACCAACTGTGTTCCGTGATTGTTTAGCTTAAGTGAAAACCCCTCAGAAGTGTCTCTCTGCTCTTTAGTTGCATGGCTATAAAGAATGAGCAGCATATGCCACCCTGGCTGACCGAGGCTGGCACCCACCCCTGCCATCTTCCCTTGGTTTCCTGAGAAAGCTAAGGACTACTGACTGCTCGATGTTGCTCTCATTTATCGGGGCATGCCAAGCAGTTGGTTGGCCACACCCTTACACTGCCCTTGCTTTGCTGCTCTTTGGGGCGCGTGCACGTG
>CABHPH010148590.1:11704-48046 GCA_902168325.1 Peromyscus nudipes | reverse complement strand
TAAAGTCATTTATGTGAAGAGCCCGTGTACCGATATTATCTGTCACTCTATGCTAATAGAAACGTATGAGGTGTGGGAGATAGCTCAGTCAGTAGAGTGTTTGCTGTGTGAGCATCATGATCCGAGGCACCCATGTAAAAAGCTGAGTGTAGTGGCGTACATCTGTAACCCCATCACTAAGGAGACACAGACAGAAGGATCCCTGGAACTCACTAGCCAGGCAGCCATGCCAAACTGGTAAGTTCCAAGCTCAGTGAGAGAACCTGCCTCAAAATAAATAAATAATACTGAACTATAGTCACGATGCCTCATGAAAGTATTCCTAAGTATACTTTAATTGCTAAAACTATTTTGGGTGAACTGGTCTCTGGTCACCTTGACCAGCCATAAAGTTTTGAAGTCAACTTGTCTCCTGACCAGCCCTAAACTCCCAGAGTAAACTGGCCTTTGGTCACCTAAACCAGCCATAAATTCCTATACCACGTGTCCCTGACGTCAACGTTATGAGAACTGCCTACTGAACCGCTCGCTATCTCTCTGCTTCTGCAAGCAACACTTGTTTGCTACAGATGCCCAAAGCTGCTTTTCTGTATATGCTACAATTGCATATTTTTACCCTTTAAAAACTGGAACAAACTGAGGTTGATGCTGCTTCCAGCTACTCTGCTCAGGACAGCCCCGCTAGAGGCAAATAGACTCCATATGAGTTAGCCAGGCATCTCAGGAGCCTTTTTTTTTCTTCAGGTACCCCATAACAGAAGAACAATTGCAGAGCACAGCTAGTATCAACTTCTAAACTTCACAGGAACATGCACTCAGGTACATATACCTGCTCTCACACACAAACACACACAAGTATAAACAAGTAAAGTAAAGACCAGCGAGCTTGTGGAACTGTCTTTGGTTGAATCCCGATGGACCATGTCCTGTCTTCTGCATTTGTTCATTATGCTATAAAATTAAAAAAAAAAGGACTTCCCACCACAATATTGCCATGTTTTATTGTTTGAAAGGTATGGTCACTTGGCTCTGTGGTGGGTGTAGTGGCACCAGGGTTTGTAAAACATGTTTTTGGTTAGTTGCAAAATGTCACAAAACATAAAAAATAATAGAAAATACCACGCTGTGTGTGTGCAAGTACACACATGTGTGCAGGTGTAAGTATACATGTGTGCATATGGAGCTCAGAGGTCATTCCTCAGATATCATCCACCTTGGGGGTTTTTGTTGTTCTTGAGACCTCAACAGTGTCTCTCAAGGGCCTGGAACCCACCAAGCAGGCTAGGCTGGCCAGCCAGCCAAAGGTCAGTTTAAACTCTTCTTCTTCTTCTTCTTCTTCTTCTTCTTCTTCTTCCTCCTCCTCCTCCTCCTCCTCCTCCTCCTCCTCCTCCTCCTCCTCCTCCTCCTCCTCCTCCTCTGCCTCCTCCTCCTCCTCTTCTTCTTCATTTATCTTTTTGCCGATTGTTGACCAGCACAGACTTTAAATTATTCTCTAAACATCTCCGCGATCCTCCTTCTCTCGTGCCCTGTCATCTCTGTCTTCATGTATCTCTCACAGTCTCATGATTTTTAATCCACTACCATAAAATCCTGTCTGTGCTCACTCATCAGGTTTCATCAGTGGTGCTGGGAGGCAGGGGAAGAAGCACAGTGTGCAGGGCCTTTGAGGGCCTGATGGCAGAGCAGTTCTTATCCCTAGACCCCTGTCTTTCCTCATTACCACCATGGGTTAGTGACACGAAGGCCGTATTGGAAGGCTGTATAAGGCAGCATAGGTGCCATTGACTACTGCATTTACTAGACAGCTCTGGGGAAGCAGATACTTCAATGAAGATGTTTTGTTTTGTGTTTGTTCCACTGGAACCTCCAGCTCACTCCTGCTTCATCCAGAAAGCCCCATTCCTCTCTCTCCAAACCCTGCCCTCTTGGAGAAGAATCTCCATCAAAGAAAATGCACCAACAAGACCAGTTCCAAATTCTTGGCGGCTGTGGCAGCTCCTCCCCTAAAGTTGCCAATAGCCCAAGATTCCGCCTCAAGCGGTCAGTTTTTGACCATACTTGGGCACAAACCCAGATGGTGAAGGACACATCTGCCTTCACCTACAGGATGTATAAATGTATAAGCTCCCTACTTCAGTTTGGCCATGTGACTTCTCTGGCCCCATTTCTGGGGCTGGAGGGCTCACCTGGGAGTTGCTCAAATATACCTGTTCTTTTACTTTTTCAATTCAGCTTGATCTGGCTTGCTGCGTTGGTGGAGAAACCTATTATCACGTTACAGAATACCTATTAGTTTTGTTTTAAACAAGGTCTCATTATGTAGTCCTGGCTGTCCTGGAACTCATTATATAGACCAGGCTGGCCTCAAACTCACAGAGATCCACCTGCCTCTCCCTCATGAGTGCTGGGATTAAAATCATGCACCACCACAACTAGCAAAGGATGTTTCTTAATGTGAACTGAGGAGTACAGAATTCAGACTGGTAAAAATGATGGGGTGAGGGGGGAAAGTGGCATTAGTGACAGACAAGTAAAAAAACAAGACATATGGTACAGATTTGTCATCTCACTACTGTCCCATATTAGAGGCAACACCTTCTCTAGGTCTCTGACTTAATAAGGCAGACACCAGAAATGGCCTTTCCCATTCCTCTTTGGACAATGCAGCATGCATCCACAGATGAGCAGCACTGGATACACAAAAGAAGACAGGAGTCAGGCAGGCCACTGACCTCAGCACCCGGCCCCTGGCGCTCTCTGATCTTCTTTGAAAATCTGTGTTCCTTTGCGTATTTCTAATATATCCCTTTTCTGCTCGCTCTCTGGGTTGTTTCTTACAACTGCAGAGCTCAGACTTTGGTAGACATCCCCAGAACCCGCATATAAAAGCTGGGGTGGTAATGCATGCTTATAATCCTAGCACTGGGGAAGCAGAGGGAGGTGGGAGCAGGTGGATCCTTGGGGCTGTCTTGAGAGCCAGCCTAGTCTACTTGGTGAGCCCAAGGTAAGTGAGAGATGCTCTTCTCTTGAAAAGAAGAGAGAGAGTGTGTGTCTGAGGAATTCTATCCAAGGCTGGCCTATAGATTTCTTCCTATTTTAGATTTATTTATCTTACTTTATGTCACTTAATTTCTCCATAACTCTATGATGTTCATGTTGCTGTTATCGTCATCGTCGTCGTCGTCATCATCATCATCATCATCATTTTAGGAGAGGATAGAAAGGTTAAATAACTAATCTAAGGCTGCAAGGGATGCTGGAGTCAAGGCTCCCAGCCCCTTATCCTGAGTTCCCCTGTATCCCAGGCAGTGTCCAGAACCATTTCCCAACCTGTCCACCATTTATGAACAGGGACCATGTCCTGTTGATTACACTGGAGAGTTCCTGCCTCTTTTATCCAGGCAGTCCCAAGTCAGAGCTGGTGAAGGAACATGTCTAGATAGATGGATCACTGCTGCATTCAGTTCATTGTATGGGACACCATTCTGGAGGCCAGGAACACAGCCATGAACAGGACAGACAGGCAAATCAGAGAAGGGCAAGATTGTGGTTCTTTTCCTAGACCCCTAGTCTGTCCCTCTGCCACCATCCACAGCCAAATCATCCTCTGGGACCATGTTTCTGTACATTCTCTGCATCGGGCTCAAGGTCAAAGGATCATAGTGGCTTTTGGAGTTACCGGGACCTGTCCTGTGTTGGTCTGATTGTGTGTCCATACTCTGGAAATGGCCCTTCATGAACTCTCTTCATTGCACCCCTGAAGGGACCTTGCTTCCTGGTGAGATCCAGACTCACCATTAGTTCAGGAACCAGAGCTTTTCCACCACACTGTTTCCCAACCAAGTTCCTTGAATCATGACAGAGAATCATATATCCCTCCTAACCAGCTGTATGCTGAAAATATCATTCAAAATGCACCAACTACACTTGGCCTGCTACATAGCACAGTTCAGTCTCCAGCACACAATGGGGTGTGTTTTCCCTGTGACTGTGATTATGGGGCTTTAGCCAAGCTCTCTACCACTGCCCAGCATCCCAGAGAGTAACACAAAGCATCACTAGCTCTCAAGGTGAAAATTCAAAGTCTAATTCCCACTGAGTTACGTGACTTTCACACTGCCATAAAGTCAAATCATTAAAACTGAACCATAGTAATTCAGGGCCCATATGTACTATGGGAGAGAGATCTCATAGAGTAAAACTTTCACTTCCTTAACTGACATGTTAAATTGAAATGAAGGATGTAAATTATCTTTATATTTAAATAAGTGTAGTTTCTTCATCTGATCAAAAGAGATAATAGTAGAGGTTTCTTTCCTGAATTATTATCAAGGGTAAATAGAAGCATCCATGTGCTCTGGTGCAAAGCAAGTACTCAAAAACACCAGCTATTCTTGATCCAAAATTTAGCTTTAAAACAAATTGTTTATTGGAAGCTCTACTTTTTATATGGTCAAGACAAAGCTTTAAGAAAAAAAATTGATGAAGGGATGGGAGATGTCTCAGTGAAGCATCATGCTGCACAAGCATGAGAGCCTGAGTTTCGCCCCCTGCCCACGTGGGAATCCCAGCCTGGTGGCACCTGCTCATAATCTCAGGGCTGGGGAGGTGGAACCAGGCGGATCTCCGTGAGTTCGAGGCCAGCCTGGTCTGCAGAGTGAGATCCAGGACAGGCACCAAAACTACACAGAGAAACCCTGTCTCGAAAAAACAACAACAAAAAAGGTATCCTGAGGAATGACATCTGTGATTGTCCTCTGTCCTCCATATGCACACATGTACATACATGCACACACACATGGACACACATCCCTGAGGAAAACACTCTACTAAAACTCTGGTAACCCAAATGTGTCTGGAATAAGATTTATTTGGCTGTGTTTATTATGACATTTTCCAAATATTTTGTGGGTGTTATTAACATTTCCTAGAATCATTAACATTTTCTTGGCACTAATGTTCTTCTGAAAATAATTTTCCCAGGGTTGATTTATTTGATTCATGATCTTTGCTCCTCTCTCACAGTCAGTCTCGGAAGTCAAATCTTTGCTGAAAAGTTGAAGAAAAAAAGGGATGATGGAAGATAGGTTGGCTGGGGGTTGGACACCCCTATTGTGTAGATTTGGATCATTAGGGTACCTCCACCTCATAGGTAGCAGGTGAATAGGAAAAGGGGTCCTGGAATGAATCCCTCACAGTTTTATCAAGTGACAGCTTGGCCTAGGGGTGGAGGGTTCATTGTATAACAAAATCTGGATTTATTACATGGAAAAGTCTGAAAGTTAATATCAATTGTCAAGTCAACAGGACCAAGAATCTCCTGGGAGACAAGCTCCCAAGCATGTCAATAAGGAGTTTCTAGATTGGGTCCACTGAGGTGGGAAGACCCACCTTTACTGATGCAATGTGATCAGCTGCCCTATCCTCCTGCCCTGACTTCCTGCTGCAATGGGCTGCAGCTCCAAATAAACTTTTAATTAAAAAAAATCTTTTGCCACAGAAATAAGGATAGCATCTAAGAGCAGATGCCTGTGGGTCAACATGAGGACCAAATGAACAGAGTGGCAGCAAGCTTGAGCATCACTTGAGTGCTTCATGGGCCTACTCATTATACACGTTCACAAATTTTCCATTCATGAGACAAAACACCTGAGATAGGTGAGTTGACCAAGAGAAAAGGATGATTTCGGCTCACAGACGCCTAGTTGCAAAGGATTTTATAGAGTGGGAGACTATAGAGCAGGTCCCACCCCTGCTCCCAAAGCACTCAAGATGTCCAGCCTGGCCTCTTGTTTCTCACTGGTTCCCTCTCAATCAGTAGGTAGACCCCACCCCCTGCAAATCTTTCCTGGAAAATCACAGATAGCAGCAAAGGAAGCTGAGAATTTTATTGCTAGGCTGTATGTATCCACTCATCCCTATACCCGTTTCCTACACCAAGCTGGAAGACTGGCGAGCATGCTTGAGAACCTATGCCTGTACTGTGTTCCTTTATCACCCTGTTGTTAAATGTCACTCAATGCACTGGTAAACCCAGCTCATCAGAGCCCTCCTCTGCAAAGTATGCCTCAGGCCTTGAGAGTTGGGGGTAGAGGTTCTGCATGTGTAGCCCAAGATCTAGGTCTTCCAAAGTTCCCTTTTTGGAACTTGCTCTTATTAAGCTCCTTGGATGATCCATATCGTCCATTAGTTCTTTTGTGGATGGTGTTTCTCTGGCCTCAAATAAACATACATGGTTAGTTACTGTTACCTTGGTGAAGTTGAAGACAGACTGCTAAGTGCTTACTTTCAGTAGACCCTCATCCACCTCCTCAGTGAGATGGCACACAGGTGCAGACAGTCACACCCTTTACCAATGATATCACCTGAATTGGTTAAAGAGCTTAGCCCTTTATCTCTACCAGACCCATGTAAAGGGCAAAGTAGGGCAGGAACCTTTTACAGAAGAATTGTGGGAATGGAAGAGAGAAGAAGAATCAAAGCTGGAAGAGCAGGCTAGAGGACTATGGGAACTAAAATGTTTTGCCAGGAGGGTTTCCTGTTCTGCATTATGAACTATGGCAAGTGAATTGGGTCAAATAACCATGATGGGCACAGTAGATCCAAGCCACCTCTTACTCTGTACCACCCAAGGCATGCACTGATTGACTGGCCATGGATGATGATACCCTGTCCGAGTTGAATTTAACAGTGAAGCCTCAGGAGATGCTACTGGAGAAGGCACAGAAAGACTCCAAGGCTAAGCAAGGCAAAGTAAAATGCCCCTCAGCAGAAAAATTGGGAGTGTGCCCCTGAGCGTGCTGAAAATGCCATCCACAAGAGGAATGAAGGTGTGAACTGGCTCCACATGGCATCTCCTGAGACTGAAGTGTTGTCCTTCAAGGTGCATACAGCTCTGATGATGAATTCTAGGATGACCTAGAATATGGCATAGGTGACCCAAGTTCTAGACAAGTCCCTAAGTGTCAAGGATCCACGTAATGTATCCACACTTAGCAGCAAGGCAGTACCTGGACATGCTCACATCTGTGATGGAGGGTTCTGTGAGCTCAGCCACCAAGCTGATCACACCTCAAGAACAGGTAGACATCCCCACAGTGCAGATTCCCAAAGAAGATTGCCAGAAGTCCTAGACCAGCTCAGCCAGCTCCCGGAGGGTGCCTCTGCTGGGGGTAAAAGCTGCATGAATGCCATCCCCCTTACTGTAGAGTGCTGCATCAAGGTGGCCATCTTGAGGATTATTAGGCCCTCAGCAGGTGCTACCTGCCCTGCCTTGAGATGGACTGGAGGCTTCCCCACCACCACCGCCTATGTGAACACCTTTCTCTGACCCTTTATAGCGGGCTACATTCCTGACTTAAGTTACTTTTATGACTGATTTTTAATAAATGGTTTCCGAGCTTAGCCTCATGTCCAGTATGCCAATTAAAAAGATGGAACCGAATAATGACAAAGCTCAAAGGAAGAATATGAAATCAATCTTACTGCTTAAGCAGAACAAGGAAGGCTGGCTAATGGTTCTAACTCTCTCTTTGAGATAATTAATGTGAGTTTTCAATTTTAAATTAAAAAATTAAAGACAAGATTAGACATAATCTTAACAGTTGTGGTCAAGACCTTATCGCCTTGATCCTTGTCTGTGGAGTCAAATCTGACTCTACAACATGGTTCCTTTTGGTTGAGGCTATAATTAGAGGACTGTTCCTGCTTCATGGTACAATTTTTCCTATTGGATAATTGCACTCCTCTGAGATACTAAATTCTTCATTATAAGGATTAGGAAGTTTTATGCATGTGTTTCTACATGTTTTGTATATTTATGAGCACATATATAAATATAGCATTTTAAGAATTTTTTTTACCACGACTGCCTCTTTAAAAATAAATAAAATAAACAAGTTTTTCAAGGTCCATATCTTAACCCATACCTATGCAAGAGACAACTCTAAACAGTTAAAATGACAGCTTCATACAAAGATATACTGAAGTTTACAGATCATCTTACTATGCTACATCATAATATATTTAAGATGGTTATTCATCTGTTTTGACTGAGATAGAAAGACAAAATACTTTAGGTAAAACACTTGTTAAATGATTAACATTCACTACAAAGGTAATGGGGATTCTGTCTTAGTTACTTTTCTATTGCTATGATAAGACACCATCGCCAAGGAAATTCATCAACTAAAGCACTTAATTTGATGCTCATGGTTCCAGAGGGTTAGAGTCCATGGCCATCATGGCGGGGAGCATGGCGGCAGGCAGACAGGCATGGCACTGGAACAGGAGCCGAGAGCTTGTGACTTGATCCACAAGCACTAGGCAGAGAGAACCAATTGGAAATTGTCTGGATTTGAAACATCAAACCCCCCAGAGACATACCCCCTCCACCAAGGCCACACCTCCTAATCCTTTCCAAATAGTCCCACCAACTGGGGATCAAATATTCAAGCACATAGGTTTTGTTCTTATCAAAACCATCACAGATTCAAAAGGAAAACAGCTCAAGGAAACCAAACTTCATTCTGCCTCATGAACCCTAATGAAAAGTGAAAGCTTTTTAAACAGCTGGAATTGAGCTTTCAGATTCCAGTCTCTCACATCAAGCATATGTCAACTTTGTGCGAAGACAGATCTGTGTGGACTTCAGAAATGCTGGATGACACTCATCATCAGCTATGTTGACAACCGAATGCCCCAAGGAACTAACCACTTCTCCAGCTTTGTTTCTCAAACTCTTCTATAAATATTTGTCAATTGTCTAATATCTGATATTTTACTTGTATTTCTTTTTTTTGTTGTTGTTTGTTTGTTTAGTTTTTCGAGACAGGGTTTCTCTGTGTAGCTTTGTGCCTTTCCTGGAACTCATTCTGTAGACCAGGCTGGCCTTGAACTCACAAAGATTAGCCTGCCTCTGCCTCCCAAGTGCTGGGATTAAAGGCGTGCACCACTACCACCCGGCTTAATTGTATTTCTAAAGTGGTAAAATAAAGATAACCTTGGTTTTAATGAAAATACAAATGAGGACATAATGTCCTTTTATTAATCATGTTTTTCATCTTAATGACTTATGCAAGAACTCTTTACTCAAAATTAGTTTTCATATTTAAAAGATTCAAGTATTTTCACTGTTTTTATAAGTATATTTGTCTCATTATTCAGGATAATGTGGATTTTAAAATTGATTATTTAAATTGGTAAAAACAAAACTTATTTTAAAACTTCTAAAAGAAATTCCTGTAGCATGAATCTTAAAGAGTCTTGTTAATTAAATCAAACCTGAGGCCAGTTTTTGGGGTGAATGCTGGAAGATCAGAGAAGCAGAACAAGCCACAGCTAACCTCGCCTCTCCAATTCCTCAGCTGATCCTGTTTCCTCAGACTGGAAGCTTCTGAGTCCTCATCCAAATGGATCTCAGCTGAACTGTGCTGCTCCAAAGCCTGAAAGTTTAACTTCTAGTTCCCAGTTTTCATGCCTTATATACCTTTCTGCTTTCTGACATCATTTCCTGGGATTAAAGGCTCACTTCCTGGGATTAAAGGAGTGACTCACCATGCTTGGCTGTTTCCAGTGTGGCCTTAAACTCACAGAGATTCAGATGGATCTCTGCCTCCCAAGTGATAGGATTAAAGGCATGTGTGCCACCATTTTCTGGCCTCTATGTCTATCTAGTGGCTGTTCTGTCCTCTGACCCCAGATAAGTTTATTAGGGTACACAATATTTTGGGGAACACAATATCACCACAAATTCCACTTGTGGGATACCTATATTTTAAATCTAAGTTCTTGTACCCAAAACAAGTAAACCAAAAAAATTCTTTTTAAGGCTGAAAACCACACACAACCCCACCCCCAAAAAATATCATACTAATTGTTCCAAAGAAATATCTAGATCCATTAGTCATCTCTGCTTAAGTGTTCACATTGATTTAATATTCTTGATATTTGTTATTATTCTGCCCTTTTAACTGGCATACTGGACCTGGAGCCAAGCTCACTTATCCATTGGAAACAATTGACTAAAGAATAATCATAATAATTAAATTAAAGCAGAAGCTAAGGCAGATATCCAGAGTCAGAAAAAGGCAAGCCCAGACATGGAGCAGATGCCTCCAGTACATCACAGGACAGCCCAGGCAGAGCAACCAAGCTGAGATACCACACCAGAGACAGGATAACATTCATCTGGACAAGATCCTGGTCTTCCCAGGTGAGCCCACAAGCTTTGGCTCACAGCAGAAGAACTCTCTAAAAGCTGGCTGAAATGGTCTAGGACCTCTGGGCAATTTTCCTCACCCATCTGCACCATGAGGCTGTCTACTCGCTCTGAGGTATAGCCATACTGAGCTGTCTGAATGACATTTAGATTGAAACTTTACACAGGAATAACCAACCATTAGTGACGTGTACAGAGTCTCCATCTATAGCCCTTGCTGACCAGGAACTCTCTCTGTAGACCAAACTGGCCCAGAACTCACAGAACTCTGCCTCCTGAGTACTGGGATTAAGGGTGTGTGCTACCACCTACAGCTTCTGGCTGGGATTTTGTCTACACTACATGCAGCCAGCAACATAGGAGACTTGCTGCTTCCAACCTTCTCTAAAGAATAAATAAATAATAGATGATTGTATAGTAAGGAGTCCTAATAAGTCAGCCTTTCAACATGATATTTTAATCTTGGGGATGGGACCATTGCCATGCTTCATTTTCTGGTGTTACTTGGGATATTGAAGATGATATGGAAAGTTAATGATTATCAAGGAAGGGTCCATCTCCAGTGTCCTTCCAGCTTGCTAATAACTGTCTAGACACCTAAGCATGCTTGCCCTTGTTAGAATTTCAATCAGTACTCAAAGAAGAGCTGGAAAATGGGAAAGGAGTAGTTAACGTTTTGAGTTAGAACTCAGAAAAGTAGGTCCACTTAACAGTGAAGTCTGGAAGCTACAGCATCTAGGGATGGTCATTTAGGATGTGTAAGTGCATTCTCTTATTAGATTATTCCTTGTTAGGTCTTCGGGTAAATCAGCTTTCCTGAGGATAGGTCTATCTACGGGCAACAGCACCCAGAAGCAACCAACCATCAGCATAAGCAAGAACTCTGGATGAGAGAATTTGATACCCTAGTTAGTGAGGTACTTTTATCAAAGAGACTATCAGTCTATCAACAGCAGGACTACCCTCAAGACAGCACCAGCAGTTCCAAACACCCTGGGGACACTTAGACAACTCTGCAAAAGACCCTACCTAGGGAATGGGGAGAAGGCTCAATTGGTAAGAATATTTGCTGTGCAAGCCTGAGGATCTGAGTTCAAATCCCCAGCACACACATAAAAGCCAGAAATGTCCACACATGCCTGTAACCCCAGCATTGAGAAGTGAAGGCAGTCATATGCCAGGAGTTTACTGGCCAGTCGGCCTAATCAAAATGGAAGGCTTATGTTCAGAGAGACCCTATCTCAAAGGATGTCCACTTCTGGCCACACACATGCACAGAGAGAGAGAGAGAGAGAGAGAGAGAGAGAATACACAATTGTACATATGCACACATGATATTAATTTTTTAAACCCCCCAGCCCAGGTTCTTTGAACAGTTTGAACCAGACTTTTGTAATCACAAGCTTGAATGAACCATTTCCACCTTGGCCAGAAAGCATGCACTTCCTTTTGTGGGGGACCACTGTAAATGGTGGCAAGGCCATGATCGGATTAGACTGTCATTAATCCAAGTACCCTTTCTCTTACTCTATAAGCAGGCTGCTCAGGCTCATTCAGTGTGTGACTGGGAAACACTTTTCTCTACTGTCTGCACCGTGTAGCAACCTCAGGTCTAATAAAAACTTGTGCAGAGTAGATTTTTGTGTACTCTAACTTTGCTTGAATCTTCTATATGATCATAAACTCTTTTAAATAATAAAGCTGGATTGTTTGCTCAAACACAAAACAATCTTTGTGTTTCTTTGTCATGTTTTGCACATCTGTTGGAGTGGGTTTGTGTTTCAGTTTTGACTTCCACTTCGGCAGCTTTACCTTGTGAAACTTGGTGTTGATTGTCACAGGGAGTTGTCAGTTAAGGCCTACATCCAAGGCTGGTCTTAAGAATAATGAACCCAGGACCTGCTTGTGGGTACTTTGAAAGCCATTGAATTGTCCGGAATCATGATGTGAAGTCCCTCCCGGATGGCTTCCACAGAAAGGGTGGTAACCCCAGTGTGGGTAGGGGTGTGGCAAGGACTGCAGAAATGGTGAGGATGGTGAAGATGGCTTCCCAATTGAACAAACCCAGCCATGGACTCAGCAGCAGCTTGATCCCATGGGAACTGCACCAGTGGGAACCGCACATGAGAACCTGTCAACACAGGGCATTCCACTACCTTCTGGCAGCTTCTAGTCAGGAGGGATGCTGAACTGTGGAACAGCCCACAATGGGTGTAACGGGGGTACGAGGGAGTTGTCTAGGGGACTGTGAGGTTCCTTCCCTGGCACAAAGAATTGAATGACCAGGAAAGACAGAATGCCAAGCTACAGAGAAGGGGAGAAGAACAGCTTTATCCCTTTGGGATGGGAGAAGGCTAAGGTCAGATATCAGCCCAACAGAAGCTGGCTTGGGTATTCTATAGGTTCTCTGGGCCCTCCCCTCTTCCCTATTGGTTCTGTTTAGATATCTACCCCAGTGCCTTCTCATTGTATTTCCAAGAAATGTCTTCTGGGAACAATCGGCAGCCGTTTTAGGAAACCATTTTGCTTTACTAGTCTACCTAAGGCCCTCTCAGAGACTGGCACCAGATGCTGTGGAGGGAGAGGGTGGGTGGTGGTCACTCTTAATGTTGAGAGGGCAGAGTCTAAGAGGTGTCAATCTAACAGGGAGGATACTCTTAATGAGATGGGCTCCTGGGACCCATCCAATGGGCTATGATACAATTCTGGCAGGCAGTGTGTTTAAGGCTCCATCTGCAGGGCTATCTATAGAAGCAGAGGTAAAGAAGGAGTGGAAATAAGAATGTTATAGGCTACTACAGTGTAGTCTAGAGTAGGATAACCATTCCCAGGAAAGTCTCGCTTCCAAGGCTGGTCTTAAGAGTGATAACCCAGGATCCATTTTCAGACACTTTGGTAAGTGCTGGAGTGGCTAGAATCACAGTGTGAGGCCCCTTCAGATGGTTTCTAGAAAGGGAGAGAGAGAAGAAATTTAACTGTCTTTAGTTAGGGTTTTATTGCTGTGAAGAAACACTGTGACCACGGCAACTCTTATGCAGGAAAATATTTAATTGGGGCTAACTTACAGTTTCAGAGGCTTAGTCTATTATCATCATGGTGAGGAGCATGGCAGCATACAAGCAGACATGGTGCTAGAGAAGGAGCTGAGAGGAGACTGTGTGTCACACTGGGCGTAGCTTGAGCATATGAGACTTCAAAGCCCATCTCCACAGTGACACACTTCCTCCAACAAGACCACACCTCCTAATACTGCCACTCCCTATGGACCAAGCATTCAAACACATCAGTCTATGGGGGCCATTCCTACTCAAACCACCACACCATCATTTACATTTTAGGTTAAAACAGTAGTGGGCTTGTATCTCAAGGTCATTAAGTCAAGGTCATAATGTCCTATATCTGGCCAGCATTTTGTCTCACTGTGCTGTCTAAACTAACATCTAAACAACATCTCATATGAATTTAAGCCTAATATCTGGGGAGTGTGATCCCTTAAGCTGCTAAGGAAACATGCCAATCATCCTGTTCTTTAGCCATCTTTTTCCTGCTAGGTGTTTAATAGCACACAGGTGACCAATTAATCACTTTTATTTTTTACTATCAGGGTCACTTGAGCATCTGGTTCTCAGGGGTCACTTGGGCTTGAGAGGAACCCCTGGCTGCTTCAGCCTTCCTTTTACTGGTTGTTCCATCTTGGTGAGGAGAAGCCAGAGGCTTTGCTTAATCATGGCTTTACTTGGAAGCATAGAGGACATTTTCCCTCTGTATTGACTCTCTTCTTTGTAGACTGGAAATGGGTGGTGGGAGTCCCCATAGCCTCTCTAGCAAGAGAATAGATGACCTCTGACATTAAAGAGCAGTTTGAGAAATGCCCCATCGTCCCCTGGGACATACGTGATCTTGGAGGACAAGGTTGGGGGAATATTCTCTTTTGATTCCTCTGACTACATCAGTATAGGCCTTTAAGTGTGCTTATGTAACTGTCGGAAGGGCAGTGCACCAATCTGGTATTTTTAACTACTTACTGTGTAATATTTAGATAAAACTTGGGCAAAAACCAAGCGCTTAAATAAATTTTGATTCTTTGAGCCAGCCCTTGTTATGAAACGTAGACCAGTAACTGATTGAAGCAGAGGTTTGATAGCAGTGTATTGAACTTTGACCTTTTACATGCCATCTATAACCTTCTCACACCCTTGGAAGTTGCTTAAGTTTTCAAGCTTTCTTTTCCTCTCTGGAAAAACATCCAGCCACCTTTTGAGATTTAATGACATTAACTAACAAGGAACCAGCAGGGCTTGCTGTGATAATCTTTTGCAAATTGGTACAGCTAATGTCAAGACACTTAGTTGGCCTGGAACACAGCGCTTTTACTAATATCACCTTATTAAAAGAAAGTCGAAACCAAACTTCATACATAATAAATTAATATTGCCTGTGTGCATGCTGTTATGCTATGGGGCTTGTTAAGTTCCCAGGTAAGCCCTACAGAGAGCACAAGACAGCCTTTATATCACACGCAGAGTGATCTACCACAGCTACGCTTTTGATTTTGTGTGAGTACAAGCAGCTGGTGGACATGGAGCTTCATTCCAGTTGATAAATAACAGTCCCAGTGATGCCTCTGCTCTTTTGCTGTTTTGTTCTCCTTTCTCCCTGACAAGGGAGAGAGGGGGACAGGACTCAGGAAATTGGCCTTTGAAGAACATTTAGAAACAAAACATGCTTCGATCTCAAGTGGAAGTCCAAATCCCATCTCCAGAGCCAGCTTCTCAGGGAGCTCAAGCAGAACATGACAATTTAATAAATACACAGAAGGCATTTTTGATTCTCTCTAAAACTGAAGCTAATGGTTTACACTGAGCAGGGGACTCGCTGTTGAGTCCAGTAATAACTGCCTGGACCCAAGGCACCTGTCCTCCTTACAGTCAGTATAGATTTGTCCAGATGGGTCTTATCATCTACTGGGTCATTAACTGAGAATAAGGATTGACAAGCTTTCATTTTAGAGTCTTAAAACTTCATAAGGTCGTGGGTGATTGGCAGTCAACAACCATGAGCAAGGACTATCAAGTTGACAGAAATGTCCACTTTATCAGTGTCCAACCTGAGATCCTGGCTGTAACACGAATCTTAAAGGGTCTTACTAATAAAAACAAACCCGGAGCTAGGTATTGGGTTAAAGCTGGAAGATCAGAGAAGCAGAACAAGCCACAGCTTCCTAACCTCACCAGTTCCTCAGCTGATCCTGTATCCTCAGATTGGAAGCCTCTGAGTCCTCATCCAAATGAATCTCAGTTGAACTGCTGCTCAAAAGCCTAAAAGCTTAACCTGCTCTAGTTCCTGGTCCTCACGCCTTATATACCTTTCTGCTTTCTGCCATCACTTTATGGGATTAAAGGCTCACTTCCTGAGATTAAAGGCATGAGTCATCATGCCTGGCTGTTTCCAGTATGGCTTTAAACTCACAGAGATCTGGATGGATCTCTTCCTCCCAAGTGATAGGATTAGAGGTGTGTGTGCCACCATTTTCTGGCCTCTGTTTCTAATGGCTGTTCTGTTCTCTGACCCCAGATAAGTTTATTAGGGTACACAATATTTTGGGGAACACAATATCATCACACCTGGCTAGACTTGAGGTGACCAACTGATTAGGAACCTGTAATACTGGATATTTTTAGACTCTGCTAATGAGAAGTCTCTGTGATGTAAGTGGGTCAAAATTCCTGCAAGATAAACATCCCATGTGATATTGGGCCATACCTTCAGTTTTGGTGGGTTTTTTTTTTTTTTGCTTTGTTTTGTTTTTTATTTTGTTTTGTTTTGTCTTATTCAGCCCAGTGTTTGAGAGAGCAGCTAAATTGGGTGACTTTGGAGGAATCTTAGAATCAATTGTCCCAGATGGGATGAAGACATGAGATGAAGGAGGAAAGACAGAGAAATGTTGGGTGAGAGTTCCTTTTCCCCATCCTCATTCCCTAGTCTAATGCATGGACATATCCAGTCTGTCATCAGGGAGCAGCAAGTGTGCTCTAGTCTGTTCCAGGGAGAGGCAGGAATAACTAGTAGAATTTCCTGCCAATCCATGACTCAGTCCCCTGCCATCTCCTGATTCCTTCCTTTAGTATTTGATAACCATACAAGCTCTGAGAGGCACCAGAAGCACCATTTATTAAGACCACTAATCATATGCCATGTAATGGGCACTGATTCTCCAGCCCCATGTGATCTAGTCACAGAGTGGGAGACAGAGTTAGAGGCAGAAACGAGGCTCCAGGCCCTTAGCCCATTGTACAGATGGGCAAAGGTATACTAGAGAAATACCAGGAGCCAAGACTTATCTGCCTTATTCTGAGACCTCTCAGCCTACCTACCAATTTAGAGTCATCTGCGGAACACCCAGAGCAATTATAATTACACGCTTCCTAATGCCAAGAGGGAAGAACCAGGGCACAGTTACAATCAGAACTCAGTGTCCACTGTCTGGGACTAGCTGATAACCTTCTGGACTCCAAAAAACCTGTGCATCTCCTGCTTTCCACGGCACATATAGCCTGTCTCGGAAGCTTCACTCCACAGCTGATGTTGACATCAGTGGTTGTCCCAAAGTCCTGGTGCCTTCAAAACCTATACTACCCGGGTGACTCTTACACATTACCAAGTTCAGCTGCCAGCTGGAAGCCCCATCTGGACCACATCCTCTGTGTGCCGACCCTGTGGAAATACATCCCACAGAAGTTCACCTCAGTGACACTGGCCTCATCTTAATCACCGCTAACTTCTCAGGCCCAGCTCACCAGCATTAACTGTCCCAGGAAAGCCAGGGTTTCAGTTTCACGGTTGTGGTCTCTTGTTAATTACAGCTGATTCTTCCGGTTGACCAGAACCACCGATTGCACCACCGATTGCACAAACGGCCCTGAGAGAACCTTTACTTCCCTGTGAGGCTTCACAAGCCAGGCCTACCAGCCCATCAGCAGCCTCATCTATCAGGCAGCTCACAGGTTTGCCCCTGGTACCCATCACGTCAGTACCTGGTGCCCAGAGGAGCAGGCTGGAGGCCTTTGTGGGAGATAACTCCCGGTTATGCAAAGCTTCACATCTGCGATGTGGCCCTGCGTCTAATGTCACCGTTACATAGAGCACAGGGGTCATTTTAGACTCTGACAAATATGCTGTAGCCATTGCTACTGAGGCTAAAGGTTCAAAGTTGCAACGAGTGATATTGTAACATTGTAACATCGTAAGCGGTCACAGAGTGACACAGGCCGAAGGAGAGAGGGGTCTAAAGCAATCCCTGATCAGGCAGGGAGTACCTAATTGGGAGGAAAAGTGGTCATAGTCCCAAAGCATATCAGGACAGAAGGATCTACGGAACGTGCAGTGGACATCTGCAAGGACACTCATGGCCACTAAGATATCCGTGTCTGCTGGGTGGTGGTGGTACAAGCCTTTAATCCCAGCACTCAGAAGACAGAGGAAGGTGGATTTCTGTGAGTTCGAGGCCAGCCTGGTCTACAGTGTGAGTTCCGGGACAGGCTCCAAAGCTGTTACACAGAGAAACCCTGTCAAAAAAAAAAAAAAAAAAAGGAAAAAAATGTCCTTGATTCTCCCTAAGGTGCCCTTGCCAGAGAGACCAGGCCAGAGGCAGGCTGAGAAGAAGTGTCTGAAGTGGAAAAGCAGCACCAGGAACGCTAGAGCTAAATGCTGCTCCCCCTCTCAAGGGTCGGGAATGAAAACTGAGAACCAGAAGGTCCCCAGGAGAGAGTCTGGGTACCTGACCTCCTTCTCCTGACCTCACAGTGGTGAGAGCTTCTTGTTATACCTGATTAACCCCGCTGTTGCCTCTAGGGGCTTTCTTGGAGGTGCTTCCTTTACTGACAACACTTAGCAGAAACTGTGAAGTACTTAGGAAACACCAGAACCTGGAGCAGCCTTGTGAGGAGGCTCCATTCCCACAAGAAACCAGTCCATCTAACTGTCACCCTGTGCTGGGATCCGCTCACAGCTACCTTGGTGGTTTGGAATACTCTCATTTCTGATCACAGGGAACTCTTTATTTAACCCCAGTCCAGGTCCCTGTGGGTAAGAGCATCAGGTGTTCCCTTCTTCGGGCCCAGGGGTTGAACAGATCTGAATGGATAAGGACAGTCCAGAGGCGCCTTCGCTGATGACTGCCCATCTGTAAAACGTCAGAAGATACCTCGAAATTTCTTCTTTGGTGTTTCCCTCTCCAAAGTGTTCTCTGATTTTACCAAGATGGACCTGGGTACCTGTATCCACTTCCTCATTAGTGACCATGAAATAAGGGGGAGTCCATCTTTTGTGCTATCAATGTGAAATGTCACTCTTTTGGGGGGGTTAATATTTTTTAAGATTATAATATAATTACAGCATTTTCCTTCCCTTTCCTCCCTCCAAACCCTCCCAACTCCCCTCCAAACTCACGGCCTCTTTTTTCATTCTCTTTGCAATGCATATGTGTATATACATACATATTGCCAAGTACAACCTGCTCAGTCCTTATAATCTCGCTTATATGTATGTTTTCAGGGCTGACCATTTGGCACTGGACAACCAATTGGTGTGTTTCTCCCTGGGGAAGGCTATCTCTCCCTCTCCCAGCTTTCCTCAGTTCTTTGTATAAGGTTGAGGCCTCATGGGCTCCCACCCCCCACTTCCATACACACACCCACATCCCCACACCCCTACACTCCCGTCCACTTTGGTGTGTCCACTGGTGTGGTCCTGGTTCATCTCTCTTTAATACCCAGTACTTAGATAAGTTCCTAATCTTATCTTGCATTATCTACATTATTTACATTATCTATGTAAGATCCACCATTCAAAAAAACTTCTAGAGTAAATGTTCCCTTTGATCCTTTTTCTCAAATTTATAATCTGCAAGCAAGTACTCAGTGAATAATTTACCCACAACCTAGAAAAATGTAAAATGCTCTTTTATGCCCTAGCCTGTTTATTCATACCAACTGGAAAATGAAAATAAAAAATAAGGGTTCCCAGGGTGCAGTGGGGCAGAAACAAAAGCAGGTCATAAGGAAGAAAGAATAGAAAAAAACCAATTTGGAGATGTTGAGCAAAAGAACAGGCATTAACCTGTTAACCCAACGATGCCTTCATCCCCAGCCTCCCACCCAAGCAAGCTGACGGTTCTTTGCCTCTAGCCGGCGGATACTGGCACCTGGAAAAACTATAATGTTGAGACCAAGGGCTCGCGAGTGCGCTCTCTCTCTCTCTCTCTCTCTCTCTCTCTCTCTCTCTCTCTCTCTCTCTCTCTCTCGTGTGTGTGTGTGTGTGTGTGTGTGTGTGTGTGTGTGTGTGTGTGTGAATGTCTTCTCCACTGACTGGCTATTGTGGTGCTGGGGATGGAAGTCAGTGCATGTCTCCATCTACCACTGAGCCCAGCCCACAGCCCCACCCACTCTCCCATAAGCCTGGGGACCTCCAGAGCCCAGTGTCTGCTGCAAGGCCAGCAGAGAGCTACACACACACACATACACAATATAGGGACATGGGCTCCAGGAGGAGAATGTGTGTAGAGAGGCATTTGTAAGGTGGAGTTGTCATCCACCCCACAGACCAGCTAAGGGAGACACCCTAAAGCCCTACACATGGCGACGAGTCTTTGAGGCAGAACACTTGTACCTCCCCTCTGAGAGCTCCAAGGAAGATCAAGGACAAACCTAGTAGCTACGCAGGTTCTAGTCTAACAGCCAAACCCTGTCAGGGGTGCTAGCACCCTATTTGAAGCTTTTCTGTACAGAGACAGAACTCCATCCCCCCCAGCTCACTCACCACGGTTGGGTTGTCTTCATTGGAATTTCAGGCACTTCCCACCTTGAACTCAAAGCAAATACCACTTTCTTTGTTCTACAATCAGAACACTAGTTCTAGTTTTCCCTAGAAACAGAAAGTTGAGTACGTCTTCCCTTCCCCCACACAGCCTACACTCCCCACCCCACACCCACGGGGTGCCTACACTTAGACATCCACAGCTCAAGAACCAGGGGTGAGGAACTCATTGGGCAGAGGAGTGGCTTTCCATATGGATGTTCCCTGGGAGTATTGAGTGGGGAGGCTGCCTTCCTGGACGTTTCTACTTCTGAAAGACTACCAGTTCCTTGGGGTCCATTCCTTGGAGTCCTGTGTACTCTCTGTCTTGGCATAGGACTGGCAGTCTAAGCCTCTGCCCTGGTTCTCAAGGAAGAAATCTTAAGCAATAAAAGATCAAGGCAGCCCTCCCCATGAGCTGAGCCCAGACTCTCCCCACTCCCAGTAGAGGTAGTAGCAGACTGGATGTGTTAGTCTCTAAGGGTGTCGGCTCACCTGGAATGGCCCCTTGGGAGTACCATATGGGTCACAGCTACTTCCTGGTCCTTCTCTGAAATGTTCAGTCAAGTATACAACCGGCAAGAGACCCCAAGAAATGTAACCAGATGCTGGCAGTTGTGTGGGAATTGCCAGCTCCTTCCCTGGCATACATAAAGAATTGAGTGGCAGAGAAAGACAGTATACCAAGCTGTGGAGAAAGGGAAAAGCTACTTCCGGGTTTGCCAACTCCAACTGGGAACCCCAGCTGGAGGTTCCCTGGGGGTCAGGGAAGAGAATGAACCCAGGCTCCATGGAGAGCTACCTGCTGAGGATGAAATATCCCGGATGCTGCATTACTACATGAATGGAAAAGAAAGGGGGAAATAAAAAGGAAAGAAAAGGGCATGACTTCTCCTAGGGATGATCGAAGACAAAGTTTATTACAGATAAAAGGGAACTCTTCTGCAGAGGCAGAGACATCTGGGAGAGTACAGAGTGGATGTGACCAGACTAAGCTGGGCCATGTGGGGAGAGGGGGAGGGGAGGGAGAGGGGAAAGAGGGGAACCAGGTGCCGCAGCCAGGAGGACAAGGGTGGAAAGGGGGTGGGGAACCAAAATGTCTGGATTATACAGGGAAGAGCCTCTGGGGGAGGGCAGCCCAGCCCCAGGACTGGGGAGTTCAGGGTAGAGGGTGGGGCGTGCCAGCCATACCCTGTAACAGGAACTGAAGGATGCTTGGGAAAACCTGGAAGCCAGGTCCGCTTTGATATGTTAAGTAGGCATCTCAGCCATTTGTCCCAGGTTTGAAACTTAACACTAGGAACCAAGTACTCGCAGGGAATTCCTGAGGTTTCGTCCACTTAATCAACAGTTTTGATGTTAAGATGAGAGAGATTTTGAAAAAATACAGTCTACCAAAATATAGCAAAGAGAACAACTTGATCTGTATTTGTTAAAGAAGCAAATGTCGCTAAATGACTTCCCACAAAGAAACCTGAGGGTTCAGTTAGTAAGGATCTATTAATTATTCAAAGAAAAATTAGCGAAAATTTCATGGAAATTCACCAAACAGAGAGTTAGGGAGGTTTTCCAACTTAGTTTATAAAATCACTCTAATATTGTAGCAGAAACTGGGCAAAGTCATAAGGAAAGTTTAGGGGCCTGGGGAGATGGCTCAGTGGGTAATGAATGGTGCTCGCTTGGCCAGCATGAGGACCTGAGTTCATATCCCAAGCGCCTACATAATAGAGACATAATGATGACATGTATCTGTAATTCCCTGAGTTGGGGCCTGGGGACAGCTAGCTCTCCAGAGCTTGCTGGTGTGTCTCAGTAGAAGTAGGAAGTTACTCAGGTAGACACCTGACTGACTTCAAGCTCTGATCTCCATATGCACATATACACATAAACACAGGGAAATAAATGCATATTTAGTGAACACTACAAAGTTTCGTTTTTCTTATTATTTCCAAAACAATACTGTAGAACAAACACTTATATTTCATATACATATCTAGTATTACAAATCATCTAAAGGTGGTTTAGAATATATGGGCGAGTCTCGGGAGATGGCTCAGGGTTAAGGCACTTCCAGATCCCCAGAACCCATATAAATGCCAGACAGGTGGGGCAGTACTAGAAAGGAAGAGAAGGAAGAGGATCTGGTGAGCACAGGAGCTAGCTAGTTAGCTAGACTAGCCAAATCTGGGACTTCTGAGTTCAATTGAGAGACCATGCCTCAATGAATTAAGTGGAGAGCCATTGAGGAATACCCTCAACATTAGCCTCCCTATGTCTGAGTATGCACATGCACACACACACACACACACACACACACACATACACACACACACACACACACACACACACAGAGGTACCCCACACACATGCACACACACACAGGCAGATGCAAAAGCAGTCATGTACACAGTAGGATTTATGGTTATATGCACATACTGTGCCATTGTATATAAGGAGCTTGAGCACCCTAAGGATTTTGCTCTTCTTGGGGATCCTGAAGCTGATCCTCTCAGAAATAGAGACAGCTCTGCACCCACATATGTAAAATGCATACCTCCACACAAATTCTAGAAGAGTCTGTGGGGAGCTGAGGGCTGTTGTACCAGAGCAATGGGATGTTGTACCAGAGCAAAGAAGCAGTCTTGGTTCCCCTGGTTTCCTCTCTTGCCATTGGTACACATTCTAGGCAGACATGTGCATGATTCTCCTCTGCTAGTTACCAAGGGAGGCAGGGTATGCCAACTCTGGATTTTGCTATTGTTTTTGTATGCTGGCATAGTAGCCTGCACTGTCTGCCACCTCCAGCTGATGCTGGTGACTCTGGCAGCCTGGAGGTTACATGAAGAACAGGGAAAGGATGAGGATCCAGCCTCCACGGAAGCTACCTGCTGAGGGTGAAACATGGCCCTGGATGCTACATGACTAAGAACCAAGTATGTGCCAGGAATTTCTGAGATTTCTAAGTTGTTCTATTATAACAGGATCGACTTGGGCTGGAGAGATAGCTTTGTAGTATGCCATCATGTGGTGCATATTAGGGTGATGCACAATTGCTCCCTTTAAGGCAATGTTTCTCAACCTTCCTGATGCTGTAACCCTTTAATACAGTCCCTCATGTTGTAGTGACTGCCAACTATAACATTATTTTCATTGTTGCTTCATAACTGTAATGTTGCTACAGTTATGACTCATAATGTAAATATCTGATATGCAGGTAATGTGATATGTGACTCCTGAGAAGGGGTCATTGAACCCCCAAAGGGGTTGGAACCCACAGGTTGAGAACACTGCTTTTAAGGGCTTCTGCTGGATACTTTCTGCGGCTAGCAACAGTGTTAAGCTACAGTACGTATGCCCTCAGCCTGGTGAGGAGAAATGAAATCCCATCTCAGATACAGGGCTCTGTGGCCACCTGGGAGAGGTGAGGGCACCGAAGACCGGCCTGACTTCACTGAACCCCAACATCAGTGACATGCACCCCATGCTCTCTAAGAGCCATAATGACAGTAACTGGATGCACAGACCTCCAAGTTCTGATCCCTACTGGGGAGTCCCTGTGGAACATTGCCTTCTGCTAGTGTCCCCTCATGTCCCTAGTCCTGAGTGAAGTCCCAGGCTCACTGCCGACGCCAGGAGAACTCAAATAAAGAAATCAGAAGAAATGCGAATGCAGAAATGACTGTGACAATAACACTGTAGAGCAGGGCCAATCAAGAGTTGAGTGAAAGAGTAGATGAAGGCATAGGTGCCTTAGTCAATGAAGTCCTTGCTCCCCATGCATAGAAACCTAAATGTGATCCCCAGAATATAAAACGTCAGGCATGGGGCACACCCCCTCTACTCTCAGTTCTGGGAAGGTAATGACAGATCTCTTGGAGTTCACTTACCAGCCAACCTAGACTACTCGGTGAGTTCTAAGCCAATGAGAGACCCAGTCATAAAACAAGGTCAATGGCACTTGAGAAACAATATCTAATACTGACCTTAATGTGCACACACACACCAGAGAGAGAGATAGATGGGAATATGTGTGTGCTTATGTGTGCGTGTGCACACACACACACACACACACACACACACACACACACACACACACACACACGCACATGCACACACACACACGCACATGCACACACACACACACACACACACACATACGCGCGCGCAAGAATGAAGGGATGTTTGTATATAAGCGGTAGGTGAGTGAATTTTTTAAAAGACAAGAAGAGGAGAAGCCAACACGATGGATCTAAGGCGCTTGCTTAGTAAAAGGACACCAGTACCCCCAGTGACGCCTAAGTTCCTAGAAATGGTGCCTGAGTTCCTAGAAATGACCGGCAGAGGATGAAACAAACCACCACCCTGAGGATGTCTTTAAGGAGTCCGTGTCACAAAAGGGCCATTTGGTTCTGGGAGTGACTTTCTCACCTGGCTGCAGGGGTAGTGTGTGGTGGTTTCATTTGACCTTGCTAATAGATGGCTTGCACGACATCTATGGAAAGAGAATCTCTTCTTTCTTTACTCATCACCCCCTCTATCCCCCTTCCTCCCTCCCCCCTTCTCTCTCTTCTTACTTTCTTTTTTCAGTAATCAAACCCAGATCTAGAGTGAATCAAGTAAATACTCTATGACTGAGCAACACTCCCAGCCTCAGAATGTCTTATATTTTATGTGATAGCATTATAAAACTATTTCACAATGTAAGAAATTCTCCTGGTGTGCAACTATTAATATATAAGTCAATCACAGGCCTGAAGGGCACCTGACACTCTTTATTCAGCACTGAATAGTGAGCACATTGTTACATCAACCTACCGGCGAACGCACTTGGTGTCTATTCAGAAGGAAAAGGCTTTACATTTTACTACTAAACACAGGGAGAAGCACATTATCCTGAGAGACAGGGGTATGATTGGACCCGACAGTCCTCGCTCCCTCTCCTCTTCTTTACACCAACTTGTCAAGGGCCATTTTCTAGTTCCAATATATGTCACGCTGTAAAATACAAGTCTGGGGAAAATGCTTCAAAGCCGGCAATAGGTAAGGCAAATGCTCTTCCCTTTTCTACTGCCTCCACTACCCTTGAATTGCAGTGTCACCTGGCCATTTGCTGGGACTGCAGCATGGATTAGAATGCTGGTTCTCCGTGACCCCAGCAGCAGCCTGCTCTGAGGTTGTCATCTTCTGAGATTGAGAGGAAAAGGTACTATCACCCTTTCAGATGCCTGTCTTCACCTGGAAACCAAGACAGGAGAGCAAGCCCTCCACCTCACTCACCCAGGCAAGTGCCAGCACAGGGAGACAGCTCGTTGGTCTAAGAAAGTCTCCTGGCTCAGGATTCCTTGAGAAATTAGCAGGAAGCTTTCTCTTGAGTCAGCAGCATAACCACGGCTGGATGCTCTGGCTTCCCTGCTCCCCTTGGTAATCAACACCACACTGGCTTCTATTTAATTGTCCCCTGAGAGTGCCAGGTATGCTAAACCTATCCTTTTCCCTCAATCTGCAGCTTCTAAGAAGATCCATGTCCCAGATTTCCCATTACCTGGCATTGCTGGGCAAGCAGAGGGCATTGGCAGAGGATGGACTCTGGTAGACAAACGTGGGTTTACATCCCGTTTTGAATCCCAGTGAACCTCTGAGTCTTCATCTAACAATTGGGAATAATGTCATCTGACTCTCATAAGGTTTACATGAGCTAGTGAATGTGCCCCACACAATGTATCAGGAAGTTCTTTCTCCTAAGGATGCAAGACTGTAAGTTGTTTTAGAAACTGGCTTCTTTTCTGGTTTTTGATTGGGGAGGGGGGTGATCTGCATATGGTCATGCATTACTTAATGATGGCAGTGTGTGATCTAGAAAGTATATTACTGTGTGACGTCATGCTTGCACAGACAAAAACAGCTACATCTTGAGATGGCATTGTCTTAAGAGATCATGGCTGTGGATGTGATATGTTCCATGGACAGACAATTGTTACACAGTGCATGGCTGTGCTTGGAGGTCTGACATAAAATAGCAGGTAACCAGGCCTGCTACTACACACCTTAACAATGACCTTGGATTACTACTACAAAATATTTGATTCTTCAAATTCACTTATGTGTTAGGATAAATGGGGAGCTTGGAAAGAGGCAAAGCAAACCTCTGTCCCTGGAGATTGTGACATAGAGGCCAGGTTGGATGGTGAGTACTAACAATCCATCAAAAGGCCCAGCTGAGGCCTGGGATGTGTAGCTGGAGTTTTCCTGCTGGCCCACAGTCAGGACAAATCTCTGCCACCCGCCAGTCTCCAGCTCCCAAGTCCCGCCAGTCTCCGAGCCCACTTATAAAATAAACACACAGACGCTTACATTATTTAAACTGCTTGGCCATTAGCTCAGGCCTATCATTGTCTAGCTCTTACTCTTATATTTAGCCCATTTCTAATAATCTCTACTTTGCCACGTGGCTCGTGGGTTACCGGTACCTTACATCTTCCTTCTCCTGGCCGCGGCTCCAGCCAGTCTCTCTTCTACCTTCCTGTTCCCTCAATTCTCCTCTCTGTTAGTCCCGCCTATACTTCCTGTCTGGCTACCGGCCAATCAGCGCTTTATTGATACAGAGTGATATCCACAGCAGGGATGCCTGTGTTTGTACACATGCCCAGTTCACAAAATGTCCTCCTTTCATGAGCCCTAGGCCAGAGCTAACTGCAGGACCATCAAGGCCTCCCTTTCCCCACGCACAGGTTCTGTGGGGGAGTTGGGGGCCGGGTACTGACAACAGGCAAGGGGTGTGAGAGAAAAGAGTGCTCTGTTGTTTCCCAGGCTGGGTGCTGCTGAAGGCGCAGAACCCACAGGAATGCATCATGTCTAAAACCACAATGGCGGCCCAGCAAGACGGCCCAGCCCATCAAGGTGCCTTACGCCAAGCCTAATAACCTGAGTGTGATTCCCAGGACTCACATGGTGGAAGGCGAGAACTGACTCCCACAGGTCATCCTCTGACTTCCACAAGTACCATGGCATGCATGCCCCATCCCTCCCACAACAAATGAATGTAATTAAAAAATAAAAATAAATCCACAGCCAAGAAGCACACAAGAGTCTTCCGGTTTAGTCCACACTCCACATTACCTGAGGTTTTTCTGTTCTGATTCGTTCCCTCCCACTCACCCCTTCACTCCTCTCACAGAGCAATCTTACAGACAGATCTAGAGGCATCTGGCAGAGGTATGCAGAGGGCAGAGGCATGTGCTTAAGCTTCCAGATTCTTGTGTCCCAGGACAAAAGCATTGCACCAGAGACACGTGGTTACAAAGAGAAATACAGACAGTTATATTAAGAAGGGGAAACATTCTTTGCAACTTCTTCATTTTTTAACATTCCAAACATGTTTAACCAACCAATCCACACGGCCTACGTTTGTTTTTTATTGGTATTTGTTACGATTCCTAGCCACTCCCTCAGCTACATGACCATGAATGTGCTGTCCAGCAGCCAGGCAAGATGCTTAATCATCCTAGGGTCTTACATCCTACATAATACATGCGCCTCATGATCATGTAATTTGTGCACAGCATGATCGCATGTACATGTGTGGCATGGCTGCATAGGCCCACATGCACATGCTCAGGGGGACCCATAAAAGCAGATGCCACCCATTTCCCCTCCCCTTCTCCCATACCGTTCCCTTCCAGTAGGCCAATTGCACACCTCCTCTTTGCTCTCCCCTAATCAAAACTCTTTTAGTGGATTTTGTTGTACCTCCTGTTTCTCTTGCACAGTGAACAGTGCTGCATAATAAATCACAGGATTCACTTGAATCTACAGATATAAGCAGTATATAAACAGAGAGTTACAAGTAAACACAGATTATACATGCAAAGTTCTGCTCACAAAGGTCACAGGCAGGTACATGAATTGGCTTTAGATTTGTAATTTTTTCCCCTGAGTTCCTGCTAGGTTTTGTATTCTAGTAGTCAAGTGTCATTTCAGTGAAATGTAAAAATATTCCTGTTCTCTTTGATCAATATTAATTTCTTGAGAACCTATTGCTTGTCACTTGAATCCTGTAGCTGCCATACATCTCTGGTATAAGCAACATTTCATTTTTGTAGTGTGTAAACCATCTCTATATTTTCAGGTTGTGATTTTACATTTCTGCATTTTAAAAACAATTTGGCCATAATTCTATATGCATGCTTCTAATTCTTGGGGGCCAGGAAGAAAATGGCTCCCAAAAGGAGTGGCACTATTAGGAGGTGTGGCCTTGTTGGAGAAAGTGTGTCACTGTGGGGGCAGGCTTTGAGGTCTCTTTTGCTCAAGCTTCCTTCAGTGTGACAGCCAATCAACTTCCTGTTGCCTCTGAGTCACGATGTAAGAACTCTCAGCTCCAGCACCACGTCTGCCTGCACACTGCCATGCTTCTTGCCACGATGATAATGGACTGAACCTCTGAAACTGTAAGTGAGCCACCTCAATTAAACACTTCCTTTATAAGAGTTGCCATGGTCATAGTGTCTCTTCACAGCAATAAAAACCCAAACTAAGACAGGGGTAGTACTTGTGGTGGTGATTGTTTCTCCAGCAGAAGTAGCAATGGTGATGGTGGTGTGGTCACTGTAGTATTGGTGGTAGTGATGATGGTTGTCTTAAATGTTGATGGTGTTGGTGGTGATGGTGTTGCTGTTGGTGGTGCTGGTGATAGTGGTGCGTTTGAGGTAATGGTGTCTCTCGTGATAGTTACAACAGTGTTGGTGGAGATGGTAATGGTGCTGGGGTGATATGGATGTGATTGTGCTTTTATAATAGTGGTAGTGGTGGTTGTAGTGGCTGTGGTGCAACAGTCAAGATGCTGATACAGATAACGACAACTGGTGAATGATGATGATAGACTTTGTCACGGTCGTGGTGATATCACGGTGTTAGTGGTGATGATGAAGACGATGATGGTGGTCTGATGGTAATGGTTGTGGTGTTACTGTTAATGGGAGGATGATGGTGCTAGGGTGGCATTGATAGGGTTGTGCTTACAACCGTGGTGGTTGTGGTAGTGACTGTGGTGATTATGGTGCGATGTCAAGGTGATGATATCGATGGTACCAGTGGTGATGTAAGTGGTGAGGATGAGGGTAGTGTTTGTAACAGCGAAAGTGATAATAATAGTGCCGGTAGTTATGAGAGTACTGTTAACGTTTGTGGTAATGATGGTGGTAGTGACGGTGGTCATGATGATAGTGGTGATGTTAGTGGTGAAGGTGGCAGTAGTGGTCCTGATGATGATGGTTGTGGCCATGGTGGTGATGGCGTTTCTCGGTGTTGGTAGTAATGACTGGAATGGTTATGATGGTAAAGGTGATGACCTTAGTGACACCAATGTTGACTTTAATGGTGATAGTGGTGGTGATGGTGAGCATTGTGTAATGACGGTAGTTGTAATAGTAGTGGTTTGGGTCTGGTGATGATTGTGGTAGCAGGGTTGAAGGTGGCGGTAATTGTGTTAGTAGTATGGTAGTTAGGATGGAGATCATTAGGGTGGTTGTGGTGGTGGCTGTCAAGATGATGTTGTTATTGATGATGGTGGTGATGGTTAAGGTGATGGTAACAGTCATTGTGGTTGTTGTTAGGACTTTGGTGTTTGTGTTGTCGATGATCATGCAATGGTAGTGATCATGTTGTTAAAGGTTTTTGTGACGATGATCTTGGTGATGGTGAAGGTAGATGTGGTCAGGATAATAATGGTGGTGATATTGGTAGTGATATTCGTGGTGATAGTGGTGATAAAATTTTTGGTGATGGTGGTGGTTATAAAAGGGGTTGTGGTGGTAATGGTGTTTGTGGCAGTGATGTGCTTGGGATGGTAGTTGTGGTTGTGGAAAGAATAATGGTGGTATTCATTGCATTTATGTGAGGTGCTGGTGTTCATGAACATCCTTCCTTGTTTCTTGTAGAAGGGATCCGCTTTTCACATATTGGGTTTAGTCTGTGTACTAGTTTGCTTTTGTATTGCTGTGTAAAACATCATGATCAGTCAACTTACAGAGGAAGGGTTTATTTGGGTTTACAGTTCCAGATAAGAGTCCATCACCACCACAGTCAGAAAGGCAGACATGTAATTGGAGCAACAAGCTGAGAGCTCACATCTTAAACCAGAAGCTGGAAACAGAAAACGTGAACTGGGAGTGGCATGTGCCTTTTTAAGCCTCAAATCTCACTTCCAGTGACATACTTCCTCCAGAAAGGCCACGGCTTCAAACAGTAGCACCAACTGGGAGTTGAACATTCAAACATCTGAGCCTATGGGGACATTCTCCTTCAAACCACCACAACTAGATAAGAGGCCATGTAAATCCTCAGCCATTCTTACAATAACCTGAAGAGCCATCGCTGGGGAGTGGCAACCAATGGGAGAAACAGCCCTGACCTTAAGGAGCCCCATGACCTATGACCTGTCCTCAGAAGCTGTCCAACTTCCACTGGAAGTAGCTGTGCTTTGTGAACAGCTTCCTCTTCTGTCACTCGCTGTGTGCCTGAGGGCTTTACCCAGTGGTAAATGCCAAGGTGACAGACGCCCTTACAGGTTCTACTTACATTAGCTTACTTGAGACTCATGGAAAGGCCTCATGGTGTGCAGGTCAGAGATTCTGTGGGGGTTTTCTACTATTACTATTACTATTACCATTGTTTAAATGATGGGTTTGTTACTGTGACTCATAAGTTCATTTGGAGTAAAAGGCCACTTCCTCTGTGATGGTTAATGTGGATGGTCAAATTGGTAAGATTTAGGGTCACCTAGGAGACAAACCTTGGGGCATATTTCTAGAGAGGTGGAAGACACGCCCTGAATGTGGTTGGCACTAGCCATGGACTGGGATCCCAGATTGAATCAAAAGAAGTCAGTAAATAGAGTCCCAGCATCCTGTTTCTATCTCTGGTTCCTTACTGCAGGCACAATGTTAGAAGCTACCCTCCATCCACCTATCTGTCCTCCCTCAAACCCCCACACCTTCCCTACCATGGTGGACTTACCATCAAACCCTAAACCAAAGCGGGGCGGGGGGGGGGGATGACTTTCTTCCTTAAGTTGCTTTTGTGAAGTATTTTTGTCACAGTGAAGAGAAAAATGACTAATACACTTGGTCGCATCCACCCTGCTAGACAACTCCTTGAAAACCACTTTCTCTCTGGGTCTCACAGTCCCCTCCCTTCCCTGTCTGCCCTCCAGCGATCCTATTCTCCTAGGACATAGATCTTTTCTCAGTATGGACTAGGCCCCAGGACACGGGGCCTGGTTGGTAGTAGGCCCTGGGTACATCAGAGTCCCGGGGAGAACCTCTCCCTGTCCTCATGCTCATCTGTCTCTCAGTTTCCGTCCTGCCTTTCAGCCTTCCAGCCTGGAGCCTTCCCAGGAGCTTTGGAAATACCACGCTGTCTTGGTCAGAGCCTACAGAATGCTCTAGTACAGGCTGATCATGCCATGTCACCTCCATCCACAGACACCGGGGCTGTAGAGACCACCACTTGGTCGCCACCCTCTACAGCTGTTCCCAAGACCAACTAGGATGTCTCTTGAGACTGTACCTCAGGCAGGGGACCCGAATCAATGACCTTTAAAGCCATGTTTCTCTCCCTTTTCTCACACTACGGCAGTTGTCATTGTCATTGTCCCATCCAGAGGAAAAGGGAGATTAATTTTTTGAGACAAAGTCCAGCTGTGAAATCCAAGGGTAGCCTGAACTTAGGAACCTCCTACCTCAGCTTCTTGGGTGCTGGCCCTGCAAGTCTGTGGTGTCATACCTTCTTTGGGATTCATTTTAGGAGATAAATAATAAAAAAATAATAGAAAGAGGGCAGAAGTTCTTGCTAACAAGGACAAAACAATTAACATCAAGTGGCCACTGTATGCCAGATGTACATTCGTTTAATTTTCTCAAGAGCGGTCCTAGGTAGCCTCAGTGGGTCTTGAACTTGATATGTAGCCAGAGATAACCCTAAACTCCTGCCTCCACTCCAGAGTGCTAATATTAAAGACATACGTCACTGCACCACGGTTTATACGGTGCTGGGAGCATCAAACTCAGGGCTTCCTACACGTGAGGCTAGATCTCTACAAATTGAGCTACTTTCCCCAGTCCATAGATAGTTTAGTTTAATAAGAGAGAAATTAACTACTGTGAAGTGAGAATTTGGCACAGAATTGAGTTTCAGAGATCCACCAGCCATTGTAGTAACTAAGGCTTTTGCCTTTTGCTGTACAGCAATTTCTTCCTAATTAAACCATCCCATTCCTGAAGGAGTGCTGTGGAGTGTTCTGTATGTTAAATGTGTTGCTCTGATTGGTTAATAAATAAAACACTGATTGGCCAATAGCCAGGCAAGAAGTATAGGTGGGACAAGGAGAGAGGAGAATTGTGGGAAGTGGAAGGCTGAGGCAGAGAGACGCTGCCAGCCGCCGCCATGAGAAATGTTAAGATACCGGTAAGCCACAAGCCACGTGGCAACTTATAGATTAATAGAAATTGGTTGATTTAAGATATAAGAAAAATTAGCAAGAAGCCTGCCATGGCCATACAGTTTATAAGTAATATAAGTCTCTGTGTGTTTACTTGGTTGGGTCTGAGCAGCTGTGGGACTAGTGGGTGAGAGAGATTTGTCCTGACCATGGGCCAGGCAGGACCAGGAAAACGCTAGCAACAAAGGAGTCCCTTTAAAATTAAGATAATAGAAAAAAATTACAGGAAAATAAATAACTAACAAAATGAGAGTTGTTGGGGGGATCTGAAACTTACAAAATGCACAAGGCCCCAACCCAAGGTAATATCTACAGTAGCAGCAACTGCACTGTGGACGGGAGAGACCCTTGAATCAGATGGGCTCCCTGCAAGTCCGGAGGGAACTCCAGGAATGTAGCTCTCTTGAGTCTCTCCCAGCCTAGGCTGGGCTCTTCAGTGATGCAGCTGCCTCTGAGACATCCATGCTCCTGTGTAAGAAACCCCCAATAAACTCACTGATTTACTTAGCTAGACTTGGATGGAATCATTTCTTTGGTCTGTCATTGATGTGCTATCTGTAGTGAACAAACATTTATGCAAGTCTCCCCAGGGTGGGGATGTGGGGTGGGGGATGTGAGGGAGGATGAGGGGGCGTTGGAGGGCACTCTCATGAACCAATCTTCACTGTCCAAACTGCAGACCCTGGAGGAAAAGTTTCAGGTGAACCATTGTGTTCAAATATGGCCTGAGAGCAATCCCATTCACCAGCCACTTGTCTGCCATGGTCCCCAGCAGCAGACCGAGAGCCTACCCCACAGGGTTCTCAACCTCCTACTTGCTCATACCAACCACTATTTCAGTCCCTTCGAAGACATGCTCCCTGTGTTGGAGGGGAGTCCTTCTGTCCCAGAACCCTGATGCTCCCAGGACCGACTGTGGCCTGCAAGCCTGTCCCCCTAGGCCATCTCAGCCCTGCAGCATAGAGGAGGTTAATGCAGTTGTAAAAGTAGGTAATCAGCTCGTTGTTTACAGTCTCTGTAATTATTTGCTAATTAAAAAGAACTGCACTGTTTATCAAGGGACTGAGTGTATATTAACAGTCAACAGAGCTATTTGCATGATGGCTTGGACAGGAAATTAAATATTACCCAACACCTTACTGACAGGGTGTTAAGCATCAATCAATTATTCAAAATCCCACATATATTGACTTTTTTAAATTACAGCACATTCCAGAGCTTAGAGAGGATAGGAGAGGAATGAGTTCACTGAACGAACACTCCATTCATCTTAGGACTTGATCTATCTCCCTCTCCTTTAATAAGACCTCACCTTGTTTTGTAGCTCCTACAACCAAGTGTCGATCTGTTTCCAAGCCATGGTGCTTGATCAGTTTTGCTCTGGCAGGAGCCTCTCTCCATCCCTAATTGGCATGCCTGGGATGGATGGAGCCTTCAGTGTGGGCATGTGCCCCACGTGGTTCGATGCTACAGCTCCGGGCTCTGGGCATGTCTCCCCTCCTTGGCTCTGACTATACTGGGTCCCTCACCATGGAGCAAGGGTAGCACATGTCCAACCTCTCCCAGACAGGAAAGCAGAAGGAAACATAGGAAACAGCTGTGTCTTTGGAAACCCTGACACATTTGATGTTATTTTAAAAAGCAGTCATTGAAAATGGAAAGGGAGTGTTTTTCTTCATTCCAAAGAACTGCACAGTCCCACCCACAGGAGAGTTGATTTGAGGCTTTGAGTCAGGGCCTCAAAAATTCAAGATCCACCTGCCTCAGTCTCCCAGGTACTGAGATAACAGGTATGTACCACTATGCCCTGCAAACAGTTAATTTATGAATAAACCAAAAGTTGGGTACAGCCACAGTATGCATAAGGTAGAGGGGCTGCTCTCAAGGGCTTTTAGTCCACCAGAAAAAGACAGTCAGTGGAGCCGGGACTATGGTTCAGTCTCCCAGGGAAGTGATTGTGCAAGCGTGAGGACCTGAGTTCAATCTCAAGCATGCACATAAAAAGGCAAGTGTGGTGGTGTATGCTAGTAATCCCAGAGCTGGGCAAGTGGAGATACGCAGATCCCTGGAGCTCACTAGCCATCCAGCCTAGAGGGATAGGCAAGCCCCAGAACCCAGTGAGAGACATTGTCTCAACCAGGTGGATGGTTCCTGAGCAACAACACTGAGGCTGACCTCTGGCCTCTACATACATGCAAACATGTTCATGTGCACAAGTATACACACACATATATGCATAAAAAAAGAAAGCCAATCAATAAATAGATAAAAGAGGCAATGTCTTTATAGAGAAGATGCAAAATGGATACATCACAAGAGGTTGAGGATGGTAGTTCAGTTAACGCTGGCCAAGGGCAGCCTGCCTAAGAAGGCTGCTTGAGTAATGAGAAACCACAGCTGTGTGCAGATGTGAGGAACACCTGGAGTCACAGATGCAAACACTGAGGCAAATCAGGACTGCACTTAGCATGTTTGATGGCACAGGAAGGTGAGTGTGGATGGACATAAGGCTGATGTGGACAGGGGCCCTGCGCACCCAGAAAGAAGGCTGTGCTCACTCCCAGGAGTGAGAGCGTCATGAGAACCCTGGAAGGAAGGTTTTGTGCGGTGTCATGACAGGATTGTGTCCTGCATAGAGCACTCTGGATGCTGGGCACGGAGTGACTGGGAAGGAGACTAACTATGGCTGTAATCCTGGCTGAAGACAGCCCCTGCAGGTGTGGTCAGGTGATGGAAAAAAAGATCAAGAGTGATGATCAAAAGATTCTCCCCACGAAAGTGCTTTTCATTAGGCTAATGTATCACAGGAGCAGAAAGGAGACTAGAACAGCAGGCAGTAGCAGAAATCTCACATTGGATGGCTCTCTCTCAGGAGCCTCGCATCCTTCTCCCTTAGGAACCTTGACCAGACCTAGGGCTTCACGGGCAGCACCTGCATCTGCTTTCCAAATGCTTGTCTTCTCTGCAAGTGGGTTCATGCAGTGGGAAAGAGAGAGGCCTGTCTTTACATTTAGACCATCCAGGAATGAGATGAGAGGTTCAAAACGATCAGAGAAGGATCAGGGAGCAAGGGCCCAAGCAGAACAGTGGCAGCTTCCTCCCACTTGGTCCTAAGCAGTTAGGGCAGGCACAAAGTCCCACTGAGAGTGTCAGGTAGAGGAAGCCAGGGGTCAGGGGCGCCTGGGGCGGGGTCGGTGTCTGCATATGAAAGGCATGCTTTCAGGTGACTTCCCACAGTCTCTAGGAAATGATCAACTCCAGAAGAAAGGTGATTTCCGCTGGGTGGTGGTGGTGCACGCCTTTAATCCCAGCACTTGGGAGGCAGAGGCAGGTGGATCTCTGTGAGTTCGAGGCCAGCCTGGGGTACAGAGTGAGTTTCAGGAAAGGCGCAAAGCTACACAGAGAAACCCTGTCTCAAAAAAAAAAAAAAACAAAAGAAAAAAAGAAAAAAAAAAGAAAGGTGATTTCTAAAGGACAAGGCTAGCAGCGTCAGGATACACAAAACAGAAAAGACTACAGTGATGGGCCTCCACACCTGCATCACCCACCTTGCTTTTATAACAGCCTGCCCACCTAAGCAAGCTCTTCTCCATCGGGATAAACACACCTAGGAGGGGGTCATGTATACTATGGCTGAACCATGATCTAAAACTTTCCAACAGCCATGTAAGCTCATATAAAATCTCAGGCTTTTCCTTGTTCAGATGGTTTGGTCTGGAGACTCCATTAGGAGGACTCCTGCTCTGAAGATGCCCCTCTGGCCTCCTCCTGCCATTCC
>CABHPH010148590.1:0-11604 GCA_902168325.1 Peromyscus nudipes | reverse complement strand
GTGACTTTTCTGCCTGTAACCAGCGCCACCAACCACAGTGGGCTGGGCCCTCCCCACCAGTCACTCATCAAGAAAATCCCTTACAGCCAAATCTTAAGAAGTCTTTTTCTCAATGGAGGTTCCCTCCCTTCAGATAACTCTAGCTTGTGTCGAGTTGACATAAAATTAACCAGCACAAGAGTTCTCTCTGTGTCTCTCTGTGTCTGTGTCTGTGTCTGTGTCTGTGTCTCTGTCTCTCTCTCTCTCTCTCTCTCTCTCTCTCGTCATTCTAAACAAGGCTCCACTCCAGGCTTTAAAGGGAAGCTTCCTCTTCTTTCTTCCCTCTAAACCCCATCATGTTTAGATCTTCATATTCTGTATTGTCCCTGTCTAATGTTCTCCCTCCCCGTCTGAAGCCCAGTCATGGCCTTGAGGCCATTTCATTCTAATAAACTCTCATTCCTGAAGGGAATTACGAATTATATGTCAGCTTGCTCTCCAGACCGACCGCTGCTGCCATCTCCTCTTTTATGTTTAGAGGAGGGAGTACCGGAAGATGAAAGGAAGTGTGCTCTGTTTTTGCTTCTTTCCTGGTAGTACCGCCCCAAACTAGGGCTGGGTACAGGCACACTGGCCCTCCGCTTGTGGCACAGTTTTGGGGATCATAACATTATCATACTGTTGCCATCTGGGAGTAGAAATTAATACGAACCAAGAGCCATGGCAACCAATTGAGCAGAACAATACAATGATAGTATTTATGCTGGAGCTACTGAAACCCACAGTAAAAGGAATGTGGGATATACTGGGAACCTCACCGGGGAGTCCAAAACATTACTTTTTCTTGCTCTCCTCTAGGTGCAAGTAATCTTGGGAGATGCCAGAGTAGATAAGAAGAATAAAATTAACTGAAAGGAAGGATCCCATGATGCAGTTTTGAGGAGGTCATTGTCTATGATGGAGTAGACTTTGAAATGATGCAGCTGCTTGAGGATTGCCCACTCTCCTGCACGTAAACCCAATAAACACATTGGTTCAACAAATCAGGTTCTAGTGGAATCATGATTTTGTTCCATCATCGGTGCTTTTTCTGGGAGTTCACATCTCCCCAGTGTAGCTGAAGTTTTCCTGTGCCCACCCGGCTCCCACATCCTCACGATCCAACAGCTGCTCAGACCCAAGCAAACACACAGAGGCTTATATTAATTAAAACTGCTCAGCCATTAGCTCAGGCTTACTACTGACTTGCTCTTACATTTAAACTCAGCCCAGGGGCTGGAGAGATGGCTCAGCGGTTAAGAGCACCAGCTGCTCTTCCAGAGGACCTGGGTTCAATTCCCAGCACCCACATGGCAGTTCACAGCTGTCTGTAACTCCTGTTCCAGGGCATCTGATGTCCTCATGCAGACATACCTGCAGGCAAAACACCAACGTGAATAAAATAAAAATAAATTATTAAAAAAAATTAAAAAAAAAAAACTGAGCCCATTTCTGTTGATCAATATGTCACCATGTTTTCCATGGCTTTACCTGTGTGCCATTACATGCTGCTCCCTGGACAGTGGGCTGGCGTCTCCCTCACTCAGCCTTCCTCTTCCCAGAATTCTCCTTGTTTGCTTATCCCACCTATACTTCCTGCCTGGCTACTGGCCAATCAGTGTTTTATTAAACCAGTGTACAAAAGCATTATTCCACAGCACCCCAGGAAAAGTTAATACGTTACTTTATTCATCCTGCCACTCTTTGCCAGGACTAACAATTTCTCTAAGATATTATTTGAGGATATCCTACTGCTTTTTTTTTTCTCAGAGCACAACTTCAAGGTCTGAAGCTACATAATAAGTGACATCATCTCTGTGAATATCTGACCAGTTCTGTCCAGGATGCTCATTTCCTATCTGTCCAAGTATGATGCCATGTCTAGTCTAAGTGCCACGGGGACCCTCCCAACCTTTCCTCACAGTCCAACCTTAATAACACTCCTACCAGGGCTGTCCCAGCTTTCAACATAGTGTGACCCTGTTGCTTGAGTTTTCCTGCCTGGTCCACGGTCAGGATAAATCTCTTTCACCTGCCAGTCCCACAGCCGCTCAGACCCAACCAAGTAAACACAGACTTATATTGCTTACAAACTGTATGGCCATGGCAGGCTTCTTGCTAACTGTTCTTATATCTTAAATTAATCCATTTCTATAAATCTATACCTTGCCACGTGGCTCGTGGCTTACCGGCATCTTTACAGGCTGCTTGTCCTGGTGGTGGCTGGCAGCGTCTGGCAGCGTCTCCTTCCACCTTCCTGCTCTTTTCTCCTCTCTGTTAGTCCCGCCTATACTTCCTGCCTAGCCACTGGCCAATCAGTGTTTTATTAGCAACACATTTGCCATACAGAACATCCCACAGCATGACCCTGCCTCTCTGACCATCCTGACATTAGAACTGGGTCTAGATGAAGAAAGATCAGCACATATCCCACCGGTGGATACCAAGACAAACTTGAGAAACTGCAGAACATGGTTGGAACATTTGCCTGCACACAGAGCCCCTATGGATCACAGTCACTTAGATGAAGAGCTCTATTAGAAAAACACCATCATGAGATAGGCAGAGACCCCGTCTTCCCTCCCCTCCTACCTCTCTTCTAGACTTAAAAAATGAACATCTCGGGTATCCTCACTCACACCCTGAAAGGAAATAATAACTTTAATAAAATGAAGATTGGGATTTAATTTAGCTGTGTCTGGTAGAGCCAGCCTAATCTCTATGGAGAGCTCATTCTGTAAACTACTGGATGACAAATGGTATTAGGAATAGGCATGATTCCCATGACAGCATTCAATGCTGTAATGGTTAACACTGAATATCAGTTTGACAGGATCCAAAAGCACTAAGAGATAAGCCTCCATTGTGTCTGTGAAGAATTTTCTAGATCACACTAATTGGCATGGGAAGATACACCCTAGATATGGGTGGTACCATTCTATGGGTTAGGGTCCTGGGCTGAATGAAAAGTAAAAAGTGGTCTGAGCACCAACATCGTTCTCTCTCTCTCTCTCTCTCTCTCTCTCTCTCTCTCTCTCTCTCTCTCTCTCTCTCTCCCTCCCTCTCCCTCCCTCCCTCCCTCCCTCCCTCCCTGCTTCCTGACTACAGAAGCTCTGTGGCCACCATACTTGCCGCCATGTTCTCCCCACCATGATAGTCTGTAACTCAAACTGTGAGTCAAAATCAACCCTTCCTTCTTACATTGTTTTTGTTGGGTCTTTTGCAGTGGGGAAAGTAACTAAGATAGATTCTGTTGCTCCATTAGAAAGACACCAATCATGAGGTGAAAAGAGACCCTGTCTTCCCTCCCTCCCTCCCTCCCTCCCTCCCTCCCTCCCTTCCTCCCTCCTTCCCTTTCTTCTAAAACTTTCCTGACACTGCCTTCTCCATTAGGACTTTCTTTGTGTCCCAAAGACTATTCCCAGGCCCAATAACCATTGATTTCTATATTCAGGAGACAAACACTTTAATTAACAGAACAATGAGTTTCTATTGGAATATTTTTCATGGTTCCAATCTGCTGAAGTAGTACAAAAATGTCAGTGCATCTCTGCATAGAAAACACCGCCCCTGCCTGGTCTGTGTCCAAGGAGTTAAAGGCAAGCAAAAGGCATATGCAATTTAGGGCTTTGTGCAACACAGGCACAACACCCTTGGTTAATAAAACCTAGACACCTGAAGACTATCGGCAAGGGACACAAAAGCAGGTGATTACCACAGCAGACTGGCACAGCAGTCTGCGGCACACAGATCAGGTGGAGACTGATCCTCAGAGGAAGCTGGCTATCAATATAACCCATATCTGGCCATGGAAACTAGCCATATCTGTGAACTCTGGGTTTGATTGAGTGACCCTGCCTCAGTGAGTAAGGTAGATGATTTCTGAAATCAATCTTGAGCCTTCACATGCATGTGCAATATGTACTATTCCACCCACATAACACATGTGTGTTCAAACATGCTGTCTTAGGGTTTCTATCGCTGTGAAAAGACGCCATGACCACAGCAACTCTTATCAAGGAAAAACATTTAATTGGAGTGCTTACATTTTCAGAAGTTCAGTCCATTATCATCATGGTGTGACATGGTGGCATGCAGGCAGACATGGTGCTGGAGAAGGAGCTGAGAGTTCTACATCTTGACTCCCAGGCAACAGGAAGTGACCTGAGACACAGGGTGGTATCTTGAGCATATATGAGGCCTCAAAGCCCACCTCCGCATTGACACACTTCCTCCAACAAGATCACACCTACTCCAATAAGGCCACACGTCCTAATAGTACCACTCCCTTTGGGGGCCATTTTCTTTCAAACCACCACACATGCATATACATAAACACATGTACATCACATACACACCTGCATATGCATGGAAAAAAATAGCACAAAATGCATAATAACCAGGTACAGCATGTTCTAAGAAGGGGAGAAAGCTGAGTGAGAAAACAGTACAGTTTATACAGTGTTCGTGTGCACAAGGGCCCAAGTTCAATCCCCCAAAACCCACCAAGCAAAAAGTCCGTTAAATGGACCATCCTTGATGAGGTTCAAGGTACTGGGATGTGGCATCTGAGCAGGTAGTCTGCTGTGGGGCTGGGGCTGAGGAAGATTTCCTCCTTGGGGCTGGGGATCCAGATTTTATCCCCTGTTTTGATCCCTGCCTCTGTGAGAGGAAAGGAGGCCTTCCCTAGCACTCCCAGGAAATTAGTCCTTGGTAAGTTCCACCGGAAATGGCTGTTCTTTGGAGGGTAAGGCTGTTCTCACAGTAACCTCATAAGCACCTTTGAAATGAGGCCTCCTCACCTGTCTCAAGGCCTGGCTCCAATCAAGCCAGAGCATCTTAAACTAGATACATTCACTCTCTCATTGGGATCCCTGCAGCTACAGGCTCCCTACAAAACAGACCTATTTAAATGTAAATTTGACATTTAGCCCAAGACAAGAAAAGAAGTAGTCTCAACACATCAACTCTGGGAAGAATGAGGATTAAATATTAATTCTTTGTGTGGGGAGGCTTTTAATCTTGTTTTACTTTCAGAACTTCTCAGTGCTCAGCCTTCTTGCACTTTTTCTTTATGGAAAATTCTGGGTTTTTAATTACTTGAATCTCACAGACAGCATCCAGGCCTCTCGGACCTTCCCTTGAGGCCAAGGGAGTATGATTGAGTATAATTCTGTTAGAAGTTCATCTCCAACACTGGTAATTGGCAGGGGTGCTAGAGAGCCTGAAGATAATCCAGAAATGAAAACACATCTTGCAGTCCAAGAACAAAAACATGTTCTTCCTAACAACCCAGAGGAGCACCCAGAAGCAGCTTAGCAGTCCTCCTCGCCATGACAGTGATGTATCACTCGCCATCCCTTCAGGCCTTGTCAACACAAAACACAGCTCTCACCTCAAAGGGAGTAAGAGCTACTTGATTCTAAAGCCAAGTATGAGTGACCATAGCCCAGAAAGGGTTACCCCCAATACTGCATTCCAACACTGTAAATGTGAATGATTAGTTTTAATTGTCAAGTTGAAACAGTCTAGAATTATGGAGAAGGATCTCTGAGAACGTTTGTGAGGGATTATCCTAACTATGTTAATTATTGTGGAATGATCTGCCCACAGTGGACAGGGCATTATATGAATTATGTAAGGATGGAGAATGTAAGCTGATAATAGGTATTTATGCACTTATTCATTGCTCTCTGTTTTTGACTGTGGATCTGATGTGACAGGCAGATCCAACTTCCTGTCACCTCGACCTCCCTGTAATAATGGACTGGAACCTGGAACTACGAGCCATCAGCCCTTTCTCCTGTAATTTGCTTTTGTCTGGGTTCTTGTTCATGGCGATAGGAATAGGACCAAGATGGAAAAAGAACAATGATAATCAAGACTTTTTCGAATACACTGGTGGAGCATTATGTAGGTGGGTTGTGGAAAAGCCGTGAAACTTCTGCCCCAGGTCTCAGGTGACACTTTTGGCTTTTGGCTTGGTAGAGGCTAAGGGTCTGTTCATATATTCCAAAGCATTTATCCAATAGTCACAGGATATTAGGTCAGACACAGAGGAGGAAATAAATAGATATTTAGTGACTAAGACTATGCAAGATAATTTGGCTCTGGGTCTACAATATTCCAACTCCCAACAACCACGGGAGTTCTAATCAGCCTTGAATGTTTCACACAAGTGTGGCTCCTTTCTGGGAACTTGGTCCACAGAAGTGTGGTTTCCATCTCTGGAAGGTAGGAGGACTTACAGATAAGATGGGCTTAAGGCTCAAAGTCCCTTGGCCACAAGGAATTGAGGTGACATCTAATAAGGTCTTTAACCTAACTGAGCCTCCATATTCTCATCTGCAGAGGATTAAAACCCTCCTGACTAGTGCCGTCACAGCAGATGATGAGAACAGGAAATAGGCTCCCTCTTGATAGTGGCCATGCCACCCAGAAGACATTGCCCAACCTTTGTGACCCTAGATCCCTCCTCTGAAGATAAAATAGCCCTGCCTCCCTGGGAGCTACATGTGGATACATAGACATAGGCAGTACCAGCTTTCTCTCCTCCCTTCCTCTGAAAAGACCACTCTCTCAGGCCACACCAGTTCAGGGACCACAGCATACCCAGCAGAACACGGGTTTCCACTGTTGAGGCACCGATGTATATACAAAGGCATGCCCCTACACATCCGTGTGAGTAGAGGAAAGGCGCTTATGCTTCAGTGGGAAGCAAGAGCTGTCCCCCACCGGGTAGATCCCCAGGACTTGAGTGCCATGACCTACACAGCTTAGGGATTGACCTAACTAGGGTGACAGGGAATGAAGAAGCCACTGAAACACATACAGGAAAGCTGGCATTGGGTGACTTGGAAACTCAGCCCATTTATTATGTACAGCATGAATATGGAGAAGGGGTGGCTTATCTGGGAGATCTCTATAGGTAAGCAATCTCTGGTCACAGCCATCCAAGAAAGAAAACTGTGGGTGACCGTTTCTGGAATGAAGAAGCTGAAATTGATACTTTCTAGGTACACTGGTTTTAACTAAAGGTCAACCATGCATCAACACTCATACTTAGACGAGGGAAAGGCTTTGCCATGACTCGGAGCCTGACCTGGGGAAAGCCTTGCTATTCTCATGGGTCTGAGGCATTTGGGTCCTTAACATGGTCATGCCCATGTCAACAATACACCTTCACTCAGGACTTCATTGGCTCTCTACACTGGAGCAGCACAGCCAGAGTCCCAGGAGAGAACCATTGGGTACCCATGATCTCTGGGAGTTGACTATGAGCTCAGAACTCCATGCACTCCAATCATGCATATACATATGGCATATGCATACACAAATGCACACATATGTGCATGTTTGTACACATTCCACACACACCATAGTACACACACACACACACACACACACACACACAGCGCCATGACCAACATACACGCTCCCTCTAAGCCTCATCCAGGTCACCTGCAGGAACATCCCGGTATGTGAAGTTCCATACTCTAACTCCTACTGCATGAACACTAAGAGTGTGCTTATTCAGTGTTTACTCAGACTGGAGGCTGAGAAGCCCAAGAGCATGGCACAGGCATCTGGTGAGCCTCCTGCCACCTCAAAATACCACAGAAAGGCAAGGAAAGACAGAATGGAGAAATGAGTCTGAGCTCATTCCTTATTTCAGGAACCCATTCCACCCATGAGGACATCACCCCTGCGGGAAGTCAGCTCTGAATGGTCCCACCTCTCAACATGGTCACCACGATGCTGGCATTTCTATCTCTTAAAAAAAAAATCCATGTATGTATGCATATGATATATGGGGTGTGTATATATATGTATGTGAATGTGTGTCTGTATATGTTTATATGTATGGGTGTGGGTATGTACATGCCACAGTGCAAATGTGGAGGTCAGGGGGCAACTTAGAATGTCAGTCCTTGCCTTCCACCTTTGTCGAGACAAGACATCCTGTTGGTTTTCATTGTGTACTCCAGGCTAGCTGGTCCATGAGCTTTCTCTCGTCTCTGCCTTCCATCTTGATGTGGGAGCATCAGGTTTACAGAAGTGCACAACCACATCCAGCTTAATATGGGTGCCAGGGGTCAATCTCAGGACCTCATACTTGTGAAGCAAGTGCTTTACCAACTGATCCGTGTCCCCAGACCAGTGGTTACATTTCAAAATAGGTTTTAAAGGGATCATATAAACCATGGTACCACACGATGAGCCATAGAACAGCAGAATTATGGCTTCGGTGACCTATGAACAGGCCAGGCCACTTCTTGGTGCCGGTGGTTATTCTAGGAGTCCTATAATGTGGATATTTCTTCCTGTGAGTGACCTAAGGGCTCTGAAGATGATCGTCTTTGATGGAGCTCAGCACCTCAAGTGCTCAGTGCAGGGTCTGATACCACTGGCCCTGGGCATCGTCTGGGTAGGAATTTGATGGACCCAGGGGTGAGTGGATATAAAGATACATCGATGTCGCCCTCTGTTAGAAAAGAGGGTTCAGCAGCAGTTGGTTTAGGAAAGGAGCCAATACAAAATTACCCCTCAGAAGTGAGTTTATTAGGAGAGGTGGGGGAGGAAGAAAGCACTGTGACCATGGAGCTGTGAACAGGCCTTGAGGCAGGACGGCATTAAAAAGGGGCAGCACTCATATCATAGACATCACAGTCAGACCTTAAAGGATAGCTGCCTTGTAAGCCCTGGAGAGGAGCTTTGTTAAGACGTATAGCTCAAAGTGAAAGAGAGATTGCCACCATGGACAAGATAACCAAGAGACAAGGAGGCCCAGAAGAGAGCCCTCAGAGAAACCTTCCCAATAAAGGAAAATATCTGGCTTTTATGTCCTTTCAGGGGATGGCAGGAAGTTTGATGCCACATGACTTAGTCTGGGATAGCCCATGTGACAAGGAGCACGGAAGAGCCAGGTACTAAGCTAACCCCTAAATGAGGTGGGAAACAGCAAAGCAGAGCTTCTTAATTCTCCCAGAGAGAGAACTCGGCGGGACGGGGGAAGGGGTCAAATTTATTCAGACTATAACATGTGTCTGCTTAGAGTGACCACTGTCTTAAAGGGGTAGGCCTTTTCTCACCATGCTTTTCTTTCCCCCTTCCTGGAAATCTTGAGTGCCCTACCCATCTCAGAGAGCAGAAACCAGCCCAGCGAGACTGAGGAAGCAAGTCCTATTTTGCATATTGGTAGTTAAGGGAATTGCTCCCCTGAAAGTGTATGGACTGCCCTTTTTATAGTACAACAGGAGTGAGTCATGAAATACTGGGAGTTTTAATTAAAACCGGTCTATTGAACTGAAGTTTGCCTTAAAAATAAAGCGAAGATTAATGGGAAATATCAAACCAAACTGTTTGCCTACAACCTATTCGGTCATAATTTATGAGCGTAAGACAAAGAGAGCAAGATCATTACCTCAGAATAAATTCACTGCCTCTTGGGCTGAGCAAAATGGAAATAATAGAAACCCCCAGGTCAGCTCCACCAGAATGAAACGCCGACCAGCCAGGTGGAGTCAATCAATCAACAAAAGGTCTCTGCAACTACCCAGTGCCTCAGGGTACATCATAGAGAAGACAGGAGGGAGAGGGCCTGACCTTACTCTGTGTTAACTGTCACAGGCACTGACATGATGATTTGTCCCTGCCTTCTAGATGAGAAAACTATGACCCAAAGGGACCATGACTGACCCCAGGCATACCCACCATCAGGGGACAGAAACAGAATTTATGCCAGGACATTTGGCTCAGATCCCCTCCTCCTACACCACAGCATGAAACTTCCTTTGCAATCCAACCTTCTCAGTGATGGATAGGGCTGGGTGAGTCAAGGGCAAAACCCAAGCCGGGACACTGTGCTCAGGGGCTAGAAGATAGCTGAGCGACAGTCCCAGACATCTGCGTTCTCTTTCTCAGAACCCACAAGTACTGTTCCTTGTGGTGACTAACTTTACGTGTCAACGAAGATAGGATCTTTTGGTGGGGTGGGCTGTGGTCACGCGTGTGTGTGTGTGTGTGTGTGTGTGTGTGTGTGTGTGTGTGTGTGTGCGTGCGCACGTGCGTGTGTGCAAAAGTGCACATGTACATGCAGGTGTGTGTGCGTGGATGTCAGAAGTCAGTGTTGGCTGCTTTCTTCTAGTATCTTCTAAAATTGCCTGACGTCTACTGGTCAGGATACATGTCTGGCTTTCAGCCCTATCTCAATAGGCAAGAGGATGCACAAGGCTTTCAAGTGAATTTGGAAGTGAATGCCAGGCAGGCTAGATAATGTCTTTGATTTTGTATGTGCATGTGTGCCATCCCCCTCCATGTCCCCCCCACTCCCCCACCCCCAGAGCCTCTGCAGGTGAGCTGCTGGCTTGGGGCTTACTGAGTTGGTCTTTTCAAAGATGCTTATTCCATCACCGCCTGCTGAAAGGAGGTGCCTAGCCTTATGAAACCCATATAAGTGCTCTCCCAGGATGCACAAGTGAAGGAGCGTGTGTGTTGTTTTTGGCTCACATGTGTGTCCCTGGAGCTGGAGTGCCAGATACAGTGTGCTTGGCTTGACTCTATAAAGGTATCCACTTGATAGAGCATACAGGAACAGTTCACAGCCCAGCAAAACCTTGTGGGGAGACAGAGCTTGTTTTTCACTCTTTGCTTTTCCTGATTTCAGTAAGAGTAGGGCCTTTTGAGAGGGCCAGGCAAATATCATCACAGACTCCTAATAACTTAACTCAGTTAAGAACTAGACCTCAGTTCACAAACAAAGGGCAATCAATCACCAATGTTCTTGACACTGGATGATACGTGTATACCTGAGTCAATCCCCTTCCCCCCAATAACCAAATAAGGACAAAGCCTAAGACTTGTCCAGACTTACATGAGAATGAAAAGCTGTAGCCTTAACCAGTCCCTCACTAGCCCCAGCCAATTAGAACTTACTAAAATGATTGCCACTTGCTTAAGCCAATCATATCAAATGACCTAGCTGCCCTAGGAACGTCCCTTCGCTGTGCTTAAAGGGAGCCCACATGTCCCTCTCAAGGTCATTGCCATTTTGTACAGGTGAGCAACCCTACATGTATGTGGTATATATAATAAATGTTCTTGTTGATTGTATCATGACTGGTGGCCTTTTGGGGACTTCTTGCGGACCCTAACACCTTTCTCTTCTCAGCTCTTTGCTCTCCCTAGAGTTGTCTCATGCGGTCATTGCCAGACAAGAGACATCTATAAAGGCATATTTTAAAGGAGTTGACATGGAGTCAACAGAGTGAATAAAGTAGATCACTTCACACAATATGGGTGAGTCACATCCAGTCACTTGGACACCCTTAACCACTAAAGTTTCACAGAGAACTCATCTAGCAGATGGCCTTCCAATTGGAGGGGGAACACCTTCCTGAGTTCTTGGCCCACCAGCCTGCCTACAATGCTGAAGACACATGAGCCTTCACAAAGGCATAGACAGATAAGCGATAGATAAGATAGATACATAGATTATAGAAAGATTAAATATATAGATAAATGATAAGTAGATGATAGATAGATAGATAGATAGATAGATAGATAGATAGATAGATAGATAGATAG
>CABHPH010148589.1:8514-49971 GCA_902168325.1 Peromyscus nudipes | reverse complement strand
GAGAGAGAGAGAGAGAGAGAGAGAGAGAGAGAGAGAGAGAGAGAATGTATACATGCATTCACACATACGAGCATTTCATGGCATGCATGTGGAGATTAGAAGAAAATTTTCAATTGACTATTACCTTCCACCCTCACAGGACAGGGTCTCTCATTTCTGCTGCTGAGAAGTATAGCTCAGGATAAATAATCTACAAGCTTCAGGACAAGTCTGCTTTGCCTGACTCCCATCTTGCTGTATGATTACCAGGGTTACAGATCTGCTGTAGGATCACAGGGATTGCAGATCTGCTGTAGGATAACTGGGAGTTGAAGATCTGTGCCGCTATATCTAGCTTCTTATCAGCTCCTAGGATCAAAGTCAGGCTCTTGGGTGTTGAGCAGCTATGTTTTTAACCCCCATCACTGTGCAACCCACACTGAGGAACATCTCCTTCCTCATATTTATTAGGAGTCTTCTCAGCTCTTTGGGGTGTCATTTGCTCTTCTTTCTCCCTCAAAGTATAGCCTATCCTTTGTTACCCAAATTCTTTTCATTCACAGAATTGCTTGTAGGAAACTTTAAATCTTTCTGAGCTTAAGTCCTAGGGTAAATACTGCACTTACCAATCACTCATGCCCACAGTTTGGATCACAGAAAAACACAGAAATTGGAGGCAATAGAGCAACGTGTACCTCTCCATGTTTGTGAAAGTAAAACCAAGAAAAAGTAAATTAAATTTAGTAATATTTCCCTATGAGGAAAGGCAGTGCAGCATGGAAGCATTTATGCTATAATCTTGCCCTTCAGGCAAGTAAGAGTTGTTTTCTAGGGTATAATATATAAATGTGTCTATATACATAATTTTTTAACTATTCATTTTAATATATATATAGGTGCTTGCCTGCATATATGTATGTGTACCACATATGTGCTTGGTGCCTGCAAAGCCCCAAAGAGAATATCAGATTCTCTACGACTGGAATTACAGAAGGTTGTGAGCTGCCATGGCGGTGCTAGGAATTGAACTCTGATCCTCTGCAAGAGCAGCAAGCACTCTTAACCACTGAGTCTTCTCCCTAGACCACAAACAGCATCTTTTAAATCATGGAACCTAATCATAGGTTTCTGGAACATTAGTCATTGAAGCATGCGGTTGCATACCACTGTTGAACGTCCTAGACAATATCACTTACAGCCTCTAAGTCCTGAAAGAATCAATATTCATCTAAATCAGCTTCGTTTGTTTTGTTTTTCTCCCTTTGTTTTATATTTGATGTGTATGGGTGTTTTGCCTGCAAGTATGCCTGTGTACCACATCTGTGCAGTGCCCATGAAGCCAGAAGAGGAGGGTGTCCGAGTCCCTGGGGATGGAGTAACAGACAGTTGTGAGCTGCCATGTAGATGCTGGGAGTCAAGCCCTGATCCTTTGGAGAGAGCAGCCACTGCTGAGTCATTTTTCCAGCCCCAAAATCAAGGTTTTGTTTTGTTTTCTGTTTATTTGGCTTTTAATTAATTAATAATTTATTTATTTTTCGTCCTGCTGAAGTTTCAAGTTTTTTACTGGAAGTACTGGAGGTGTTGTAGGCTAACTAAAGGAGTCAAATTAAATCGTGATTTGAAGTTTTTTTTTTTTTAAGAGCATCTGGGTGGGTGCCCCTCTGAGCTTCCTGCTATAACATTATTTCAAACGTGGAGTTCCTATGTGGGGGTCTTTAGCTCAACATGCGTGAGTAGAAAGTTCCTGGTCCTTCCCAGCATGCTTTTTTGCCCAGAGTTCAGGTTTTACTTTTTATAAAATTTTGAAGACAATTATTCTTAAATTTGTTTTTCCCTTCCCACAGGGGATTATCTATAACTGTAAAGAAGAGCCTGCTCATCTTATTGTTCTGGGGAAAGGGTTTAACAATCATTTAGTTTTCCTGAGAGGGATTTGGATAACTGCAGAATACAGCTACATTTTAAAGTGATATCATCTGGCTGACATTCCAAAAACTAATGATAGGACCCATCTTGAGGTCCCCACAAGAATCCTGGGGGAAATTTAAATAGGTTGGATCAAATCTGTAGAAGTCCCAAGGCCTCCCTCATCCTCATCCAAGCCTTCTTTTATCCCCAACATTTAGAGAACAAGTCTTTTGTTGAGAATTTCCCATTGTTTGGGGAGTGTGAAGGCAATCTGTTTGGTAACTTTTTCTGGAGAGAAATAAGCTTGTACTCATACCAAATAAGGAACTATCAGCAGACCAAAAAAATGATTCCACTCGAGTCTACATAGAGAGCTGTTGAGGTTATCAGGCTTACTTACTGGAGAGTGGATGACTCAAAGGCATGGGTGACGACTTACAAAGGCTGCTTCTGTGAGCCTCACTGCATGATCTGCCATCAGCACCACTAGGGAACTTATGTAACCTCAGAGACAGTCCTCTCTAATCTCCAAGCATCAGAGTTTCCTGAACCTTGTTAAGTTGTGTTGGCTTCTGAGTCTTCTGAATGTCCCTCTTTTCTCTATGAGGGAGTGTTTCAATTCAGAGGGAAACTACAAAACATAGCTGTCCTAAAGGCCATCTTCTGAAGGGTCCAGGAATATAGAAATATAAAATTATAAGCTTAAGAGATGAAAACTGACAATCATCAGCTCTAAGGGTTAACTGCTAACAATGGCTGTCTGCTTTACAGCCAGCTCCTCTGTCAACAGCCAGGGGTTAACTTTTAACCCCCTCGTCCCTTATAGCAACAACTGCCTGGACCAAAGTTAACTTTTAATAGTTATTTCTACATGACTTCTAGCATGCACCCTGTGCCTGATACTATAAAAGGGGGCTAGTAACTGCCTTCACTGCCACAGCCCAGAATTCCAACATTGGCTGTGGTCTCAGCTAGCTGATAAGCTTTTTGTGCTCCGTGGTGTTTCATTTTTTAATTTTTACTTTTTTATTTTTCTGAAGCTAAGTTTGCTTCTGGTTTAATAGAGTTTGATGATCTGTCTCCCATTATTGCGAGACCCTGGACCAACACTTCCTTACAGTACACTGATTTTTACCTGGTCCATGCTCACCTTTTGCCCAGGCCTTCTTCCTTTTCCTCCAGATGTCAGGACAAAGGAAACCATTTGCACTTGACTTCTGGCTTTAGGCATTATTCTTTGTTGTGAAAAACCTTATATGTGGCAGTTATTAGCTAAAATAAGTTCATTCATTCTGTGGTCAATATCAGCTGTTCGTCACCTCTTTCATTTATCTGGGGTACTTCGCCTTGACAGTCATATTTATCATATTTCAATAATCTGCTCTTCCTGGCTCTACAGCTGTATGACAGTGATAAAGCTTGGTAAGTTTTCTCTCTACATTCGCGAGTCTCAATAGGCATTTTGCAAGACCTCTCCTACTTCATTGAGATTTTGTTTGGAGGAGCCTCAGTCTCAATCCTACCAGAATGGATGGGGGTAACTGTTTAGTAGAGGCTTCCCATCTGCTTTATTTGGGCCCTAGTTTGTGTCATCGTCTCCTTCCTCTCCAGACTTTGAGAAAACACAGAACGGTTCCTGTTTGGCTTCTGAACCATCAGAGGATTCAACACAGTCTTCCCATATCACCATACAGTATCATAAAAGAATACACTTAAGGGGACTCTGTAATCTTTTTCTCTTACAATAAAAATATAATTAAACATCCTGTAATAATTAAGTCAACCTTTCTCAAACCTGCAGCTGGAGAGTTTCTCTCCAGCTCCTGCCAAACCCCAGCAGTCCCTCAGCCCACTTATAAAATAAGCACACAGACTCTTACATTATTTAAACTGTTTGGCCTAATGGCTCAGGCTTCTAACTATCTAGTCCTTACATCTTAAATTAACCCATTTCTATAAATCTATACCTTGCCACATGGCTCGTGGCTTACTTACTTATGGTGGCGGCTGGCAGTGTCTTCTCTCTCAACCTTCCTGTTCCCAGAATTCTCTTCTCTGCTTGTCCCACCTATACTTCCTGCCTGGCTACTGGCCAATCAACTTTTTATTTATACAGAGCGATATCCACAGCACAAACCCCAAGGCATATTGTGGCCAAGCCACAGTGCCATAAAATACCATCTATTTATTGGTCACAGGTCTATAATTATAATCAGACTATTTTCCTAGACTTAGTATCAGAGGGCCCCCATTAAGAAAAGATAGCACATTCTCCAATTTGACAAGTTGAAAAGACTTGCAACCATACAGAATGCATTGGTTACTTCTGTGCCCTGATAACAAAACACCTGCCAGAAGCAACTTGAGAGAGGAAGGCTTTATTTTGGCTCAGAGAGTAGAGTCCATCCTGATGGGGCTGGTATGATGTGACCTCAAGTGGTGACAAACAGAAGCAGGGAGATCAGAGTCCATGCCCAGTGATCCCTACACTAATCAGGTCACACAACTTCCCAAAACAGCACCACCAACTGGGAACAGGGTGTTCAGATACGTGGTCCAGTCGGAAGCATTTCACATTCAAGCCATAAAACAGGCTAAATATACTCAAGGAAGGGAAGACAGAATAACAGTACACACACACACACACACACACACACACACACACACACACACACACGCCAACGCATGCGTGCACGCCAAAATTAGAAGTCTAGACCACAAATTTCAAGGTAGAAGTCCTATAATCACTCCCTCTCCTAGAACATTCTCTGAAATACCAGAGAGCAGCTGTGTTCTTTTGAAGTAGGTCCCTACACAGAGTGGTGAAAAGTTTGCTACACAGTACGTTTGGAGGTAACCCATTTCCAATGTGAGCACCACGTACCCTTCCTTCTCCAATGCTGTTTCTTAGCTCACCACTGAGACAGTGTGATCCACTCCAGTAATTTAGGACTAGAGAGTACCCAGGAAGGGAAGGTTTGTGAATTTCCTGTTAATTTTGACTGTGCAATGAATCTGCAAAACAGAAAACAGATCTCGGGTAGAAGGGACAGCTAATCTTTAGGGAGCAGACCAGGCAAGAGCAAAATAAAAATCCCACTGAGAATTGGGTCTCAGGGGAAATGGCTTATGTAAGATTTCACTAGGGCAGGAAAACTTTCCATTCTGTATGAAAATGATGTGGATCTTGGGCTCACCTAGCTGCTTCTTGGAAACCTTAGCTCTGACTATGCAAAGCACTTTCCTGGGGAGGTTTGTCTCAAATCACAGAATCAATGTGTGTGAGCAATGAAAGTACACCCCTTCACTCTTTGAAAGGACACACAGGAGTGTTCCTGTCACTCTAGGTAGTGTTAGTGTTTGGGTTGACTTAGTTGCATAGCTACTGTGAAACACATGGTGACTGTTCCTTAGTCACTAGTTAATCTAAGCAAATAAAAAATTAGCTGGAGTTTATAATATAACAAAGTTACTCAGATCACGGGTAAAGTTGTAATAAAATTAGTATTTATTTGGCCAAACTCATTCTTCCATCCTTTTCATTTCGGTTCTTATCAGAGTGGTTCTGCAAGTCCTACAAGGCTTTTCAAATGCTCCCTTGGTTACACTGGATTTGGCTTCCAAACACCATAGTAAATGGCTTCTTTCTCTTTTTTTATAGTGGGTGATGTGAAGGAGAAAAAGGCATGGCTCCTCTGGCTTTCATAGAACATACTGGACATTTTACTACTTTCTTTACTTAAATATTTCTTTTCTTTTTTGAGACTATAATATAATTACTATAATGACTTCATTCCTTCCCTTCCCTCTCCCCCCTTAGAAATTACCTACATACTCCACCCTGATCTCTTTCAAATTCATGGCTTCTTTTTTATTGTTATACACATTTATAGAAATGTTTACATACACTTGTATGCACACACCCCCTCGTATTCCTAAATACAAAAATACAACCTGCTCACTCTGCATAATGTTACTTGTATGCATGTTTTCAGGGCTGATCATTTGGTATTCACAATAGTTAGAGAACGGAAACAACTCAAGTATACTCCAACTAGTAAACGGATAATGAAAATGGGGTACATGTACACTATGGAATGATAGTCAGATATAAAGAAAAATGAAATAGTAAAAATTTGCAGGGTAATGAATAGAATTAGAAAAGATGATACTGAGTGAGGTAACACAGACCCAGAAAGAAAAGAGAAAAACCATTGTATGTTCTCTCATTGGAGGCTGCTAGCTCCCAATCTTCAGACATGAGTATACAGCCTGGAGCAACTGCAAAAACCAGGAAAGGAAAACAGGACCATTGCCCAAGGAGAGGAGTGGGAGGAGCAAGAGAGAGGGAAGAGCAGGTTATAAATTATCTTATGGGGGAGGGGCTCTTTAGGGAGGAGGAGGGAGATAAATACAGAAGAATAATAGTAAGGATCTCTGATAAAATCATAACAAAGAATTATACTATTAACTATCTACTCCCAGCCTATAATACACGTAAGTACATGGACAAATATACATATCTAGTTTAAATAAACTTTTCCCATCTGGGCTGACAATGTTCCCTCCAAGAGTCAAAGAATATCTAACAAACCCAACACCAGGCATGAGAAGAACTCTTTAAGGCGTGGGTCCAGGTGGGTCAAGAAACTTGCAGAAGAGTAGAGAGGGTTGCTGCAGCCTATGGTTATGCCCCAGAGGCAGAAGGGAAGTCCCTGTTGTTGAAGACACCACGCATTGCAGAAACAGGGTCTAGAGGCCCCAGAACTGGAGCTGACCTGAAAGCCTCCTCCCTGAGGACTAGATTTCATGGCGTGGACCATACAAATAAAGCAAGCTACAAGTATGCAGGCTAGGGGGCAGGATAGAAAGTATTTGGACAGAATGGTTAAAAACTAGCCATGTTTCATCTTTAATGTGTCTTTCACAGAAGCCCACATCTTATCTTGTTCTACTTCTACTACGTATGTGCATTGAAGTGAGGACTTGCAGAAAAGCTGTAAATGTTCTCCAAAAATCATCATTCATTCAACTACCAGAGAAATGATTACTGTAAGATGGACATTCCTCCTATGGCCAATACTTAGAATTCAAGTTTTCTTCATAAGAAATCTGAGATTGATTCAACCAGGCATTATTTACAAACAATAAAAAATAACCCACAAATACTTTATTTACCAGGGATAAAATTATTGATTGTTCAGAGAAATTGTCTTTAATGAAACAGGAGAAATGCATTAGACCTGGAGGCCTGCAGCATCCTTGGGTTTGTCTACAGCCTTCAAATGTTATGAGCAAGCCTGAAGGCTGACTGATGACTTGGCAAGGTATAGAGCATGATCCCTCTCTGCTAAGACATCAGCCACTTTCACATTTCATTTGCTTTTAGGTTTACACATATTTATCACACGTTGTGATTGCTGCTTTCAGAAACATATCGCATAATTCACTCTAATGCTTTAACTTTGCAACAGCTACTCAAGCCCAGTAAAATACTAATTGCATTCAGAAAACAGTGAATAAAGAGTGCTTTATGAATCGCTAATGACTGTATTGTGTGAATGCCATATCGTAGAAAAAAGTCAGGGCAGATGTGTAGTAATTAAAACGTTGGACTTACATATATGAACATTTTAATTCATTCATTTTATCAGCCAACAATGCTGTGGATATTACTCTGTATCAATAAAGCACTGATTGGCCAGTAGCCAGACAGGAAGTATAGGCGGGACTAACAGAGAAGAGAAGAGAAGGAACAGGAAGGTGAAAAGGAGAGACTGGCTGGAGCCGCCGAGAGGAGAAGAAAGATGTAAAGTACCGGTAAGCCACAAGCCACGTGGCAAAGTAGAGATGAATAGAAATGGGCTAAATATAAGAGTATGAGCTAGACAATGATAGGCCTGAGCTAATGGCCAAGCAGTTTAAATAATGTAAGCATCTGTGTGTTCATTTTATGAATGGGTTCGGTCAGGGAACCAGGGACTGGCGGGACTTGGGAGCTGGAGAGAAGCTCTCCAGCAACACAACAATTTAGTGCTAGATGCCTAAAATACAAGTCAAAGAGGTAGACATTTTTGTTAAATCTCACACAGCTTTGAATCTAGTGAACGAATCAGCAAACAGGTATGTGACCCAGGTCTGCTTTCTCTGTGAAATGTTTTACATTTAATCCATTGTCAAATTGTCCTCATGAGTTTCTCATTTTTTGCTTTTTTAACTGAAGTACTACTTTAGCCACTTGCTGATAGAGATTTGATTAAACCAAGCATTATGAAATAGATGTAATATGACGTGAAAGCAATAGCCATTAATGCGAAATAAATATCTGGGGTGCTCAGTGTGGTGGTGAGGGGTTTGACGATCTCCATGAAGTGTCCTTATTTAGTGTCTTACTGTCAACCTAACAACACCACTCGGTCCTGCCTGCCCAAGAAGAGATGTCTGTCATCTTCCTTGCCAGATATAAGAATGGTACAGCATGGCACAGTTTGGATGTTTACAGAGAAAAGCAAGAACTGAATCCTGGAGCACAGTGCATTTTTGCATTGACTATACGAATGCCCTCGTATTCAGGATTGTGTGCAGATATACTCAAGATGTCTCAGCAAAACGGCCAATGAATTTCAAGAACTGGGTACTGCCACATAGGTGGTTAACAACTCACTCGGAGCCCTTCTGTACATTGACACTTAACTAAGGTCAGTCTACAGCTCCTTCCATTTGCTACACACTGCCGTGGGCTCCAGCCACTTGTGCTATTCTATTATGCTCTATTGAGAGCTAGAACTGCATTGGAAATTAGAATATCCACCCGACAGTCTGCTTCAACTTGGGTTATCTAGTGGGTTAATCTATTCTATGACTATATAAAACATGTGAGCATAGGCAACAGAAAGAAAAAGTTTCTTTAGTTGATGATTTAGGAGGTTAAATCTCAAACAGCACAGCATGGCCAACAGGCTCATGGTAGAACGTGTGCTTGAGGAACTAGACCATGACAAGACAGGAAACCAGAAAACAGGGAGGGGCCAGCTCCCACCTCTCAATCTACCTCACCTTTTAAAGGTCCTACCTCCTAACGTCACCATTATAGGGACCAAGCTTTTAATAACGTGAATCTCTGGGATTCCGCAACTCAAACTGTATCCAAACCATAGCACCCACCATTAGCCTGCAGACACAGCTGCATATGTATCTTGTCCTCAACCAGACCTAATGTGGTAATAAACTTCCACTATGAAGTTCCTGGTGAAGGGACTAACTGATCCCTAATATTCCCCAACTCCACCTTTTCACATGTTCTCTTCTTGAATCTTAAAATAAGCCTATGATCTGATTTCATTACCCGTTCTGCCATCTGTACCCTGCCTCATATCTCTCACTTGTGCTGTGCATATTCATATTTTCAATTGGGAAAATCAACGGAGAGGGTATTTACTAAAGCCTTGGTTCTCCACTAAGGTGCAGAGGGCTTCAGCAAATCTGGTGAGGGTTTTTGGTTGTCACAAATATGAAGTACTACTGTCACCTAGAGGCTAAACACAAAGATGCAACCTGAATATCCTACAGTATACATGCAGGACAGCTTCCCACAGTAAGAACCAAATGTCAGAAGTGCCAAGGTTCAGAAATTCAGACTAACCTCCTTTTCTTGGCAGAATTGCTGACAGTGAGGGCTTATTTTGAAGCACTGCTTTGGGAAGACCAACCTGCATTATTGGTTTTGTTTTATCCTGATGGAGGGATTGTGGCCTTAACACAGCTGCCAGAGAACGTGCCTGTGTACATCAACTGGCTCTTGACCCTCTGAGTCCATGCTGAGGAATGCGTAAATGTGCCTGATGTCCATTGACTGGGTTGGAGCCAGAGAGCTTGAGGCCCAGTCAGGCAGGTACACATATATACATTTGTATATGTGCACACACATGTGACATTAAGGGAAACTGTCAGGAAGAGTTCCAGAGGGAGGAACTAGGAAGGGTAATGGGAAGAAAGACAAAATATTACATGTTTTCTCTCACATGTGGAATCTAGATTTAATTATGCGTATGTGGATGTGCCTGTGTGTGTGTCCTGTTCTACTGCTGTAGTAACAACATTGCCAAACATCCTAAGGTTCATCTCATCTTACACTTCCTCATTAACAGTCCATCCCTGAGAGGGGCAGGGCAGGAACTCCGGGCAGGAACCTGGAGGCAGAAACTCAAGCAGAGGCCATGGAGGAATGCTGCTTCCTGGCTTTCTCACTCCTCAAGTCTTGCTTACCTGCTTCCTTATACAACTATCCGCCAGGGTTGGCAGCACCCACAGTGGGCTGAGCCCTCCCACATCAGTCAGTCACTTGACACAAAAATGCTCCATGGGCCAATCTGGGAGGATTGTCTTCTCAGTTGAAGCTCCTTCTTCTCAAATGACTCTAGCTTGTGTCAAGTTAACCAAAATCTAGTTAGACCAACATGTTGCCTTTATACACAATGTGGGGTGGAAAAGGGTTTGACTTCCACTGAAGATTCTCCCAAAGACAATGTGCTTCTTACTGCCAAAAGGACAAAATTACCCAGATCCCTAGCTGTGTGGCCCATTTTTTGTTTGTTTGTTTGTTTCTGTATAAGATAGTTGATGCAAGGGCAGTTTCTTGCCCAAATGGCTAGCTTTTGCCATAAAGAAAGCAAGCTCCACATGGAATTTCTTTGATGTCCTTCATCTTCTCTGAAGTAAACTGGTGCTGTCAGGAGCAGATATGTCTTATTGTCATGAAAAGCCCAATGTTATCAAAACATTTTAAATGCTATATTCTGGAGGTGCAGCAGGTGGCAATTAATATTCAGGTGTTAGCCCACCTGAAGTTCAACTCTCTGATGAATATGCCTTATTCAAGCAAGGCTTATGGAATTACAGACTCCAGAATGTCTTTTGTCTTTTGTTGCTGCTACATGCTCTTCTCTGGTATCTGATATGATGTGTTTTTCTGTGGGGACTCCCCACTACCTATACTGCTATGTGTCTATATCATGATTACACCTCAATTTTATGGGCATTTATATCTGTGGACTATCTAAAAGATGTATAGTTGGATGTTTCTCCATCCTGCCTGGCCCTGCAGTCAGGACAAATCTCTCCCACCTGCATCCTGCAGCCGCTTGGCCCCAAGTAAACACACAGAGCTTTATATTAATTATAACTGCTTGGACATTAGCTCAGGCTTATTACTGACTAGCTCTTACACTTAAATTAACCCATAATTCTTAATCTATGTATCACCACATGTTCTGTGGCTTTACCTGTGTTCCATTACATGTTGCCCCTTGGGGGACTGGCTCATGTCTCTCCCCTCTCTGCCTTTCTTCTTTCTGTCTCCTGGATTTCCTCCCTGGCTATAACCTGACTCACCATAGGCCAGAGCAGCTTCTTTATTAACCAGTCACAGCAACACATATTCACAGTGTACAGAAAGACATCCCACAGCACTGTTACACACATTCCTTCAACATTAATTACCCTCTCATTTAATTGTTCCATATTCAGACTGCTTAATGTGTTATCAAATGGAGACCAAATTCCTTCCATTGTAAAAATGTTTCCCATTTTTTTACTGTGGGAAAAAATTCTCTTTTAACTAATTCTTCCCTTTAAGATATTTTAATTGACTCACCAAGTCTGTCGACTGCATAGAACAGCAGAAGTCCGAGGGAATTTCAAAGCAGCTACCTAGTGTAGTAGCAGTCTGAAATGGGAATCCAGAGAGAGCCCACCACCCCACGAGAGAAAAAGCCAGAGACTCCTGCCCACATGTGTAGAGATCCAGCCGTGTGCAGCTCTGGCCTGAGCAGGGAGCCTTTAAAGCCACAAGTGGCTTTTTTAGTGAATTCTTGCCACAAAACATTGGGCACCAATGGTAGAATGAAGTGTTAAACAGTCTTATTAATAAAAACAAACAAACAAACAAAAAAAACCTGGAGCCAGACATTGGTGTTGGCAGAACTTTCCTGCTGTGTACATACTCTGAACAAAAGCTGTTTTGTTTCCAGCAATTTTAGGACCTAGCATAGAAACAGTTGAAACTGTTGTCTGAGTTTTGAGTCTTATACCATAAAACTAAAGTTAGGAATCTGTGCAGAGAGTTAATCACTGTACTAGATAATTAGCCAGACTAGGAGAGGGGCTGGTGCCACAATAAAGTTGCTTTGTGCCTATAACTTTGGATCAACCTATCAGACAGCTGGCTATCTTGTCCTAGTAAACTGGATTGTGGTTGGCTATATGTCCCTGTGAACAGGACTGCATTTCCTAGAAAAGTTTATCTTAAAACCCATTAGCAAGGAACCTGATCTAAACTGAAGTTTCTTTGAAGCCTTAAATCTGCTACTAATATACAGCTGTTTTTGTAGCTGGAGGGATAAAACTATTTTTCTATGTCAACCTGAGCTATGATATAAAACAGCTTTTAAGCATGACCCATATGCCTTGTGGCCTTGTGTATAACACTTCTAGATATGAAACATTATTTTTATTCATCAAAATTATATAGCTTAAGGAGGAGTCATCTTTGTGATGATATTTCATCTGTGTCCCCCAATAAGGTTTATCTGAGGATGAGAGTACAAAGCGAGCCACTATGGTAAACATAGAGGTCAGGCAGTGGTAGCACACGTCTTTAATTCTATCGCTCAGGAGGCACAGATCCATCTGGATCTCTGTGAGTTCAAGGCCACACTGGGAACAGAGCCAGGTGTGGTGGCACATGCCTTAAATCCCAGTACTAACCGTAAAGGTCTAGAGGTCTGTACAGATAGATAGGAAGTGACAGGGCTGGGCAGGAAGAGGAAATGATGTAGCTGGGCAGAGAGGAAATGAGGTGGCAGAACAGAAAGGCATATAGGTGTGGCTATACAGCAAGTAGGTCTCTTTGGAGCTGCAGAGTTGGTGAGGTGAGGTTAGCTGTGGCTTTTTCTATTCCTCTGATCTCTCCAACTCTGCAGCTTCCAAAGAGACCAAGTTCCTTCCATTGTAAAAATGTTTCCCATTTTTTTTTTACTGTGGGAAAAAATTCTCTTTTAACTAATTCTTCCCTTTAAGATATCTTAATTGACTCACCAAGTCTGTCGACTGCATAGAACAGCAGAAGTCCGAGGGAATTTCAAAGCAGCTACCTAGTGTAGTAGTAGTCTGAAATGGCAATCCAGAGAGAGCCCACCACCCCACGAGAGAAAAAGCCAGAGACTCCTGCCCATATGGGTGGAGATCCAGCCGTGTGCAGCTCTGGCCTGAGCAGGGGGCCTTTAAAGCCACAAGTGGCTTTTTAGTGAATTCTTGCCACAAAACATTGGGCACCAATGGTAGAATGAAGTATTAAACAGTCTTATTAATAAAAACAAACAAACAAATAAACAAAACCCAACTGGCCAGGGCTACAGAATATAATCTGGTTTCTTAGCCCCAAGAAAGAGTTGCAGGTTTCCTTTTTTACGGTCTAAAGTTATATGCAGGACAGAAAAATATATTTCAAGATTTAAAACGATTTTAATGTCACTGTGCCTTGGAGAATGCCAAGTGAGATAATATTAAGAGAATTAAGATAATAAATAACTGGTTCTTTCCTTGCAGCTGCAAGTTACAGCCCACCAATTAGGAGGCTGAGATTTATGACTTGTATGTTATCAGGATGGCTCTATCTCTTATCATTTACTGGAATTTGGTGACCTTAAAATGTAACACCCATATTCAGCATGAAAGAGCCTATTGTGTATATACAAAGGGGAGCTGGAGCCAACATGAGAAAATAAACACAAATAACCATCTAAAGAAACTGTCTGAGCCCTTTTCCCTTTCCCTTAAAATCCCTCAGATAGAAAAAGTCTAGTTTTGAGACTCTGGGTGTTCTCTTTGATCCCTGGTGCAGCCTGGGGCTGGTTCCCCAGGACTGTACTATGTAGGTCTCTGAAATGTTTGAAGACCATCTATCTATCTAAAATATATCTCTGTTTGACCATTCCTAACATGACTACAAATTTGATTGTTATAGGTGACTAACTACTAACCTGTAAGATAATATAGTACAAACTATATTATCTTAAGTAGTTTGGAATAATTACTTTCAAGGACTAGAAATATACATTACATTGTTAAATGATGTGTATAGGTACAATAACTTAAACAAGAGTAGAAATGCATATACAGTATGTTCTAACAAAAATAACCTTAAATTTGTATCAATATAGAAAAATCTGCTGGGCAGTGGTGGCACACACCTTTAATCCCAGCACTTGGGAGGCAGAGGCAGGCAGATATTTGTAGCCTGGTCTACAAAGAGAGTTCCAGGACAGACTCCAAAGCTACAAAACAAAATGAAAGAAAGAAAGAAAGAGAGAGAGAGAGAGAGAGAGAGAGAGAGAGAGAGAGAGAGAGAGGAAGGAAGGAAGGAAGGAAGGAAGGAAGATTCACACCAATGTAAAATATTCAAGACTAGTAGTTGCTTTTTTTTTTTTTTAGTTTAAAAGTACCTTCAATAGTCTACCCTTCTATCCTACCATTTATATATCTCCCCTTTTCTTTTTCAGAATGAGATCTTTCTGTCCTGCCTGTCAGCTCCCAAATAACCACATGGAGACTTCTTATTAATTATGGAAGCTCAGCTGATAGCTTAAGCTTGTTCTAATTATTTCTTATAACTTAATTTAACCCATTTTTAAAAAATTAATCTACATTCTACCATGTGGCTTTTTATCTCTATCCCATTTTGTGTGTCTGACTCATTCTGCATCCATCTGGCTTCACTTGACTTCTTCTTCCCAGCATTCTCTCTGCCCCCAAAGTCCTGCCCAGCTATTGGCCATTCAGCTGTTTATTAAACCAATCCAAATGGCACATCTTCACAGTGTACAAAAAGATTATTCCACAACATTTAGGCATCTGGGTTTGGGATAATTATAGGTCTAGGCAGGATGATTACAGGATGATTCCTGGGTTTGTCTCTGTTGGATGGGTGTTTTATTCCTTGGTTTCTCTTTTCTCTAAGTGTCTAAGGGTTCTAGTGACTAGCAAATCTTCAGGTCCAGTAGGGTGTCACTGCTGGGGTTTTGGGGGTCTGCTTGGCCTCTGGGATTCCCAGTACAGTCTGGCCTCTAGTGCAGCAGAAAATTTCTGCTGAGGCTGGGATCCCTAGATCTGGCCTGTCCTCCATTAAAGCCAAAGTCCTCTTCCAAAGTTGTAGGCTGGGAGAGGGTGAAGTCTCAGGTTGTCTGGCAAGCTTTAAGGGGTGTTACCAAGAGGTGGGCGGTGGGTAGTGTCTTAACTGGGATCTCTAGGACCAGGCTGGCCTCCAGTAAAGCCAAAGTCTTCTTCTGAAGTTGTAGGCCAGGATATGGAGCCCAGAGGGGGCGCTGCAGTCTGTGTGGTAATTGTAATTCTAATCACATCTTCCCACAATTTCAGAGGAGCCACACATTCTAAAGGAAATCCAATCACTAAATTTGTTATAAGTCTGATATAGTATAATAAGCATGAAGTTTTTAATTTCCTAATTGTCATGAAACCCACTCTCTTGTGTCATTTTTTCAATACTTTACAAAATATGACAATCGAGATTATACATCTCACTTCTTTTTTTGTCTTGTTTTGCTTTTCGAGACAGGGTTTCTCTGTGTAGACCCATTTGTCCAGGAACTCACTCTGTAGACCAGGCTGGCTTCGAACTCACAGAGATCCGCCTGCCTCTGCCTCCCAAGCGATGGGATTAAAGGCGTGCGCCACCACCACCGCCTGGCTGCATCTCACATTTTTAGCTTTATTCTCTATCAACATATTAAATCCCTTCATACACTGTAGAGTTCAAAATGTAGGAAAAAAAAAAAAAGAGGGACCAGGGATAGCATCTTTAGCCTGATAGTTGCACTGTGAGAGGAAGAGAATAAATGTGGGATAAATAGCCAGCAGAGGGTGGAAGACCAGGAAATGGCAACAAATCTCGGTGTTTCCTAGAGGCAGCCTAACAGTTGGAGCGTTGTGATGTCTCATGACATCCAGCAGGTGGCAGTGCTGCATAACATCTCAATGTTAAGATGGTTTCCTGTGTTTTTGAAGCTCCTTAAAGAGAAAATTGTTTCATTCCTTTTTACAGTTGAGAGGTGAATGTTGAAGTAAGCATTATGCGTTAAAGATTCCTCCTTTCATCGCGAGAATTCAAATGCAGCCCCTAAATCTCAACAAAGTTCCCAGACACCTTTGTGGATCCTTTTGCTAGATTATTTGTCATGTGGCTCTTGGTTCAGCTGTAACCTTAAGTTGTCACACAAAGTGGCTGTCCCAAATGGTTCTCCCTACACCCAGCCTCTTCTGCAAGAAAGGGAGCCCTAGAGTGTGCCACACTTAGTCTCAAGCTGGCTTTTGAAACTTCTTTTTATTAATTAGTTTACTTTGCCAATTGGTCAGCTTGATAGCATGGAGTGGGTAGTGTGTGTGTGTGTGTGTGTGTGTGTGTGTGTGTGTGTGTGTGCGCGCGCGCGCGCGCGATGCATAGTGAGTTCTAGAGAAGCCAGAGCTACATAGTAAGACCATGTCTCAAAAAAAAAAATAGTTTTAACTAGGCTTAAAGTTCCAGAGGATTAGCATTTGCGATGGTGGGGTGAGGGCACAGAGGTAGGCGTCTGGAGCAGCATCTAAGAGCTCATATCTTGATCCACAATCAGGAAGCAGAGAGAAGGCACACACGGTGAATAGTGTCAGTCTTTTCAGACTTAAAAGCCTGCCCCCAGTGACACACCTTCCATAGCATGGCCACACCTACAGGTCCACCAACTGAGGACCAAGTATTTAAACCCATGAGCCTATGGCGGCCATTCTCATTCAGACCACCACACAGGGTGTGAGGCAAGGTTGGGTGCTTAGATGTGCAGATGGAGGCAGTGAGGGAGTGTCTGCTGGAACCTCCTCAGGGCACCACACAGAGGTGGCCTCTAACTGCCATCCCCTCACTTTCAGATGCTTTCCGTGACCCAAGCTTACATCCTGCCCTGACCTTGGTAATAACATCTCCAAGACCAAGAACAGTTCTCCATCTTTCCTAGAACCACAGTTATCTTAAGCACTGAATAGCAAGAATGGGAGCAGCAAGATATTTTGACTTATTTGATATTACCCAAGGCCTCAAGTAGAGATGTCCAGGTTGGCATGGGCTGAGAAGGAAACTTTCACCTGTGATTCAGGCTCCAAGTCCACAGGAAGGACAGGGCCCAATGCGCTTTGTAAGCAATGTGACTCATAAGCGACACTGTACTTCCTACCTATGCCTTCTTCTAGCACTGAACAGGTTATTGTGCCAAGTTCAGTTATTTCTGCAGCTGAAGGAACACATGTGATGGTAGCATGTTAACATATTCAACTCATGTCATTAAAGGGGAGAGTGGTAGCCAGGCCATTACAGATACCAAGGGATGTGCACGCCAAGTTCATTTTATTATTCTTTTTAACCTTTGGATATGTCTGGGAAGTTCAATGATAAAATATGTACCCCTTCAGATAGTCTTTCTGTCCTGATTTAATATTTCCCCACGACTTCCACCAAATACTTTCCTGTACTAATTAGAAATAGGAAATTTCCCAGCCACCTGTCACTCAAAGCTGCTCTATTAACAAATGTTTGGTGTAGTTTAACAAAACTTAAAAACTGTGAAGTGTGAGAACTCAGTTTACCTACTCTGAATTCCCATGACTTCACTTTCACAAACAATTTCCAAACTAACTTCTCAGGACCAGAAGAAGAATGTCAAATAGACCAGCAATAGAGCAGACTGCACAGTAAAGGGAGCTGGGAGACAGAATTCACTTCTTCCCCATCCCTGCCCACCCACCCCAAATTCTTCCAAAGAAAAGTCTTCATTAATCAACAGTAAACTAAGTCATCTTGCTGGAAGTAGTGGGGGTTTTTTTGTTTGTTTTTTGAAAAGCAAAACAAAGCAAAATCTCTCTTGGGGAGCTCTTATAAATTGCTAATCTAAACACTTCCTTTCTATAATGATTCAGAGGACCGATGCATAACCCACTGGAGGATCTGGTTTGGAATGAATTTTTGAACCCATGTAAAATGACATAAGCAGTCACATTGGGAAGGATGCAGGCTCCAACAAGAGACAGTACTGGACAGCATCCCTGCTCAAAAGTGTGGTAGCTAAAGATCTATGAGACCTGGTACCTCAGTTTCCACATCTACAAGATGATGACAGCTTAGGATAATACAGGGATTAAATTGGAGGGCATATAGGAAGTGCTTATCATGATATATCGTGTTCTAGAAGGACTCAGTGAAGGATTTAGGGTTTTATAAATCACATTAGCCATGTCTTAATATGATCCAGATAGACCCACTCCCTAACCTGTCTAAACCTCTTGTTTAAGGAAAAGAAATTGTTCCAAACTTGTAAATAGAAATCCATTTTATTTTACCTTTGAACTAGGAAAACATTAGCCTATATATCTGATCCATTAGTAAAATTCTAATTTAAACAGAGGAATGAATGGCACATTGAAAAAGTAGATCACTTCTTCTGTTTTCCTACTTAGTTCCAAAGTAGAACTTACAGTTGGATAAACAAATATTAAAGGTATAGTATCATTCCTCTACAGTTTTATTCTTAATTCCATAAAATGCCCCATTCCCATGAATTCCTTAGAACTTGGAACCAACTGTTTAAATACATGGAGGGGAAAAAAACAGTAAAAATTTGTATAGATACGAAAACTGTAAACTCCAAGATCTACATCTTTTCTTACTGGCTCTTCAAAAATGTTGCCCGCAGAAAGTCAGATTGCAAATTCATTGCATGTATAAAGTAAAAAAAAGATCTGAAATGTTTTTACATAAAAATTTAAAACCTTTGATCACTATCCTAGTCTTTCATAAACACAATAGAGAAAGTATGTTATAGAATCACATAAACAAAATTTACTATAATCAATGCTTTGAAAAACATATGAATAAGAGCACTTACATTTTTTAAAGAAATCATTTTTAAGATGAAAAAAATGACATTTAAGGTAAAACGCTATTCCAAAACAAGTATTTCATTTTAACTTTGAATTCTACTGATATACCTAAAATATTCTTAAAATTGCAAATGACAAAGTGAATGGATTCAAAAACTAAAGTCACAGGATGAGTAAAGACAGAATATTCAAATTCTCTATGAAAAGCTACAAGGAAGTAGTATCATTTTCTCCATCAAATCAAGCTGGTATCCCATTATGAAAGCAATATAGCAACACAAACATTCTCCAGTTCAAACAAGGTCTTCGCCATCCTCAGACTTCCCCCAAAGCTTTGTTATTTCTCCCAGCATCGTGCCTGGCCAAAGCCACTCTGAGGCCTCTTGGGGACAGTGGGTTAAATGGCCTTTGAGATCAAAATGTTTCCATGTGACTTGGATTTAAACTCCTGAATGGTTACGATTCCCCTTTTAGTTACATAACTTGGCTTCTTTGCAGATGTGACATGATTGGGTATTCGGGACTCTTAATTCTATGGATTTGAAACAACTGGAGATGAACTGGGGGCCCTGCCCTTCCTCTGCTTTCTCCATGTCCTCTTCTCCAATCTGAAAATTCAGAAACAATTCCAAGTCACAGAAAAGTTGAGTTTTTTTAGAATGAACAGGCCCTTCTAAGCTGATGAGTCAGGTTTATAATTATGATCCAAAAATGAACAGAGCGAGCACAGAATCCCATTTTTAGAACATCACTATGATAAGAAAACCCCCAAGCCCTCTTTTGGACAATGATGAATCTAATGACTGGTTTGCAAAGAAAACTCCCACCAGATACCCTGCTGACTCAAGAATTCAATTACTGCTCAATTGGAATAGTATCAACATTCTTCTATTCCTAACAGGAATGTGTCTACAGTTCAGATTCAAGGTGGGGTTCCTGGGGTATTCCTAACATTTCAGAAAAGATGGAGAAGTTGCTCCATCACTCATCGAGTTGTGTTAAATTTAGAGTAAGTATGGGGCGGTGACAGAGGTGAGTGGCAGGGACAGCCAGAGCATAGAGCTTCCTGTTTCAGCTAGTTTCAAATGAAATACACTACCAGCCACCCTTTCAAATCCACTCCAACCATGGTGTTTCATGATTATTCAGACACTCAAAGTGATGTCTACCCATTGGAAGAGCCAAGGGTTGTTTGGGAAACTAACAAAAGACAATCTGTGATATATTAACCATTGCCTTTCAAAGAGTCTCAAATGCTCCTTTGCCACTCTATTTAAAAATTGGGGCACTCTGCCCTGAAGCCAGCTCTGCATCTTCACTCTCTGCCAGCACACCCAGTGCTTCTGTTAAGAATGAGAAGAAAGCCGGGCGATGGTGGCGCACGCTTTTAATCCCAGCACTCGGGAGGCAGAGGCAGGCGGATCTCTGTGAGTTCGAGGCCAGCCTGGGCTACATACAAGTTCCAGGAAAGGCGCAAAGCTATACAGAGAAACCCTGTCTCCAAAAACAAAATAAATAAAATAAAAAAAATAAAATAAAAAAATAAAAATAAAAAAAAAGAATGAGAAGAAAGACAGAGGGACAAGGACTTTGTGACAACAAAACTGCTGCCCGGTGGTGACCAGTACTTGGGTTGTGCCTTGGAGTTACCCTAAAATATAGCTAATTCCATCAACTATGTCCTGACCTCCTCTGGGGAGCTAAGTTTTGTAATGAGTACAAATCCTGAATGAGAAAACTCTAGGCCACTCCAAATTTCTTTGTTATTGGTTATTTCTCCTTATAAATATGTTAGAAAAACAGTATTAATAATTTTCTTGGGAGGCGATACTCTGTCAAAATAAAATACTTCCAAAATATGAACAATCTGGTGGTCTCAGGTCCATCATCCTTGAAGATTCCCAGGGATAAGGCCACACTGGTCACGTGAGGTTGCAACCTGTCACAGCAGTAGCCATGGATTCCTCATCTTTCTGATCTAACTCCTTTGCTACAGAGTAGGCCACTGATCCATTGGTCCATAGTGGCAGCTTGGGATCTGATTCTTTGGCCAGGAACCGCAGCTGTGTTCTCTTCATCCTCTTTACAATTCTAGCAAAGCCAAGCAGTATAGAACTAAATATCATGGCAAATCCACAGAGAAGGAACGCTGCGGTATAGCTGCCCATTGTGTCCACCAGCCATCCTAAAACAAAGACAAAACCACATTGTTGAACTGAAAATTCAATTACCGGATTTACCCACTCTTAAATTTAATCATTTGTCAGGATGATCACAATAGACTACAGCACATCATCATGACTGTGAACGAAAAGCAGATGGCCCAAAATTGCCACGCAGCAACTGAGAAATACATTCAGATTCATTAGGGCAACTCATAAAATAAATTAAATAATTGCTATTAAGTGAAAGACTTATAATAGTCCTCTGTACTCAGTCATCACAAAATAAATATTAGTGATTATTAACTTCATGAAATCTGGTAGAAAATACTCAAATGTATATTTCATAGCCTATAACTTTAAACATCATTTAAAATACTAAAGTTGGGGTTATTTATATAGGGGGTTAAGTGGACATGCAAAATGCTAATAGAATTCCCAGACATCACACACCATTTCAAGTAACTTAATAGGCTTCAATGCAGTCTCCAGTTGTTAATGGAAGTTTAATTTCACTCATATCCCATTCAAATATCAGGACTTTGGGCCATTGCATCTTTGCCTTTTGGCTAAGATCATGTGCCAAACATGGTGGTATATATTGTCTTAAATATATATACCCAAGACCATTGTTGCTGTTGCAGCATATCAATCCCAATATTTATACCAACCACAAAATTTGAGGGCAACCATGTTGTATGACAGGAAACATATGGGTCACAAGGATCAGAGAATCAGTGGGGTAAAGCTGTACTTTTGCAGGCAGTTACTTTGTAATTGACAAGGAGCATTTTTAAATTTTTCCTCAAAATATCATTCATATGCCAACAAAAATGCACCAGGAAAGCACAAAGCACACAGCTTTCCAAACCCAGTGGTCAAAATGGTGTGTACAAATTAATTGACATTCTACAAAGTTTCCCATAATTCATACCCCCTGCACACATTTTTGTAATGTTCTGATTTATGTGCGGATTTCTGTAGGACCAAAGTAGTCACTTTGGAAGTCAATAGACATTTATCAGCTTCCCTCAGTTGCATTAAAATGGAATCTTAATTTCCTCTGTCATAAATCTCTAGATCACAATTTCTAAAATATGCTTTCATCAGTTTGCACAAAAACTTGAATGTTACCAACATTTAGTCCGTACATAAAGAATTCAGAGCCCTGTCCTCTGCCCAGCTCTCAACTGCATCATCATGCCATTGCTTATCCTTTTGGCCTTGCCACCTACTGCTTCATTTTGAAAGCAAACTTCCTTCTGAATGTGCCTGGCTTACTTAGAATTAGAACAAATGTTCCATTCTCTTAGTTCTACCATTAGTATGAACTAAAATGAAGACCCTAATTTGGGACTTTCTCTTTCCAGGCAAGCCACCAACCTTACTTAGTTGGGAAAAAATTATAAAAGAAGAATGTGGGTGGGACCACGATACCTTGGTGGCTCTTACATTCCTATTACCTTTGTCTTTCACTCTCCTCTAACTCGCTTGATAGGCTTTGCCTAGTCTTTGGCGTATGAGTTGTGTTCATGAGTGTGTGTTTACTTCTTCCATATCAATATGGTGACAGTGGCTGGCAAGCTCTTAACACTTACCTGCAATGGGTGGGCTCACCAAGTATGGCACTGCATGAAGGAAGTATACCACGCCAAGTGCTGATGACAAAGAGGTGGTCCCCACTATCTCTGCAGTCACTACTGGGATCAAGGTAACGTAGGCTCCATCAAAGTAGCCAAAAGTGCAAGAGAAAGGCACAAGAAGGGGGAAACTTTGGAGCATTGGGAGACACAGATAGCACAGCCCGTCTAGTGCCACAGCAAAGAGGTAGCAAACATATCTGTAATCCTTCAAACACCTAGGGACGGGAAGGACAATAGTGAGAATGGGACAGACAGACTTCATAAAAGAGATTTTGAACTGAGCCATGAAGCTGTAAGCGCTGCAGCTGTTTACACAGGTACCTTCCTATTTGTGTTCTCTCCCAACTGCTCTTCTCTTTCTAAAGATGAAATTTTAAGCGTGCGTGTGTGTGTGTGTGTGTGTGTGTGTGCGCGCGCGCACGCGCGCGTGCATATGTGAACATAAGCACTGGTTCCCATGAAGGCCTGAAGATGGTATTGTATGCCTTGGAGCTGGATTTACAGGTGGTTGTGAACTGTTCAGTGTGGGTGCTAGGAACTAAACTCCAGTCCCCTGCAAAAGTAGCAAGTGTTCTTTATTGCCAGGCCATCTCTCCAGCTCCTGTTAACCCATAATTGTTCTACTGGCATATGTAAATAAATTTATGTCTGTAGCAAGCATAGTGTGGTGATGCTCTAAAATTATGTATGTATAAGTTTGCAACTTCACTACCCGTACAACTCTAATCTAAAATTCTTCCATCATAAAATAAGGTTATCGACTTCAGTATAGGCAAAGCTGGTTGTGAAGTAAAACATAGCATGCCAGGAGACTATAATTTCCTAGGCATCTACTGCCCTGGGTGTTTCAAGATGTGGTAGCCATTGGTATGCAGCACATCACAAATGCACAATAACTCAACTGATCATACATTGCTGAGACTGGAATGTGAGGTCATAAAAATGAAACGCATGAGTGATGAAGGTCTGACCTAAGTCTAAGTCCTATGGTGAAGGTCTGACCTAAGTCTTCCCCAACGGTGCTTCCACTCCAGTCCCTCTCTGCAACTTCATCCCCTTCCACAATACCAATTACCTGAAAAACTGTATAAATGTCAGCTCTGGCGATTTGCAGATGCTTCCTCTCATTATCCTCCAAATATTGCACTGACCTGTTTGACAGATGGAGGCCCTTGAGATTCTGAGCACTAGGTGTTTTTCCCTGGGTCATGGGTTTAACAAGGGGCAGAGCTGACACAAGAATTTAGGTCTTGTGCCCAGCCAAGCCTCCTTCGGTTTATACGTTGCCTCTGCCTGAATCATCACTGTGCAGCAGACCTCGCCCTTCCGTCTTCCTTTGTCCTTAATTTAAAATGTGGAAGTGGTGGGGAGTGGCTCTCCGTGAGCTTGCCCAGCACAGAAGGTACTGGTTTTATCACCAGCAAAGCACAAAACAAAAGAAGTGGAATCTATCCTAAATGTCATATCAATCACGCTGGGGAGTGACAGTCAGATCCTGATTGACTACTGAAGCATAATTTGTGAGAAGCCTTTATAGATCTCTTAGGTCATATCTCAAATGTAAAGAACTCCTCATCCAGGACACCATTAGAAGTTTGAGGTCTTCATCCCAAACAGGTAATTATTTGCTGTAGATTTCCTATAAATTCAGTCTCTGAGCTTACAATATCATGAAAGTATTCTTTTCCCACATTCAGATCTAAAAACGTGGCTGAAGACAATGTGTGTTATTGTACCTGACCCTCCTACCTGAGCTAGATTCAGCTCCCCTTCCTGCTAGTAGCTAATCCCTGGGATGATTCAAAACAAGTTAAAACAGCAGCTGTCTCTGCGGAGAACTAACTTGCCCTGGGCGGGAATTAAATATGTCATTGGAACCTTCAGTTGTCCTCACCCTGTGCAGTTCAGACAGACTCATCAACCTAGACAATCTAAGACACACGTGAACAAATTAGGGTCACATCTAGCTTGCTATCTATTTGTGTAACTTACCTGCTTTTTCCCCCCATTTTAAATGGTTGGAAATAGAAAAAAAAGACAATACTTGATGAAACATATAAAATTTCAATGTACATTGCTTATCAGAACACAGCTGCTTTTATGCTGTGATAGCAGTTCTGGGAACTCATGACAAATATATGTTCTACAAAGCCAATCAACGTTTGCTCTATGTCCCTTTACATAAAAAGTTTGCCAAAACCTGATCCATAAGAATCAGCTGAAGCGATGGAAGGATCTTTCTACTAGCACGTGGAGGAGACCCGATCTAGTGTTGGTATGGCCCTGGGGTTCTGTTTATGTCTTTCCTCAGGACAATGAGGTTCTTCTTTGGATTCCTGAGCACTGAATGCGCCCTATGGCTGCTGCTAAGCCCAACATGACAGAGACCTAATGGGTCTTCATGAAAAAAATCTATCCTTCTGATGTCAATGGAGATTGAGAGCCCAACATTGCCAGCTTCAGCAAGCATTAATGTAAGCCTAGGAACTGTAACCATAAGATTGGACTCGCCAGAAGAGCTGCCAGCTAAAGTCGTGCTGGGATCAAGAAAAATGGGCCTTGGCAGTATGTGTTACTGGAGTTGTATCCATGCCAGTGGATGTCCACACAATCCAGAAGAGAATTTGACATTGCTGCTGCCGCTGTTGCCGTTATAGCAATGGCGCCCACTACTGCTACTCTTTCTGGGATTATCATTTCATAATTGCTTACTACAGCTAGCACAATGGAGACCCTGGCAACAAAAGTAGCTACCACATTTAGTTAATCTTTCATTCTATTGGGCATGATAAATTTAATTCAGTAGTTATATACATCTCGATTGGCTTTGAAAATTATAAATTTATAAACTCAAGTTTCAGTTGCTTTTGGGATACTATCTTACAAAGACACCAACGTACAGTATGGCTCGTTAAGGAAGGGAATGGCCCAGTTGCCTTTAGCCTACTGGCTATAGGTGAGATAGGACCTCTGTTGGTCTTTTCTGTATCGAACACATAGATTGCAAGCCCAGTGCCACTTTGAGATCTTTGGCAGCAGTTAACTCTGCAGCTCACACATGATTAAGCCTGTATGATAATGAGTATTCAGAGACGGGTAATGCCTGGGGCGCACTCACCAACCTAAGACAGAGCACCTGTGTGGCCTGGGCAGGTGTCTCCATGACAGGTAAGGTGACCTGCTGACGTCCCACGCAACCCAAGTCAGAAGCTCATTTTTTAATAAAAGCGGGACCTGCAGGGTCCTGGCCCCCGTTTTGGGTAACTGTTGCCTTGCTTGCGGACCTTGACCTTGATATTCTCCCTATGCTAATTCCCTGCCAGGTTGCACCCTCCTGAATGCTTAAGAGAAGTTCCTTGCCTGGTACCCTGAATAATGGGCGTTAACAGATTAGAAGCAAGATTGTAAAACATCAGTAGCAAACTTCTGCCCTCCGGGGTCCTCCCATTGTGCTGTAAGCCTGTATTTAAGACCTCCTCCCCCCTTAAATAAATGACATTCAGCATTTACAATTAATATATATTATATATATAATTGAATGAATACTGTGAATGTAATCTATGAATACCACAAATGTGATTAATGTCATGAGTGTAATTAATGAATATCATGAGTGTAATTTAAAAAAATAAATAAGTAAAGTCAAAAAAAAAAAAAAGAATCAGCAAGAGAGCTGCCTTCAGGTATCAAAATTACCCTTCAAAGGTAAGTGTATGACAAGGTAAGGTCAAGGAAAATTTGGAGCTTAAAATCCCCTAGGAGAAACTGGTTGTGTTTTCACAGATTTTTAATTTTACCTTCTGTCAGTAAGCCATCCAAATGTGATGTTGCCAACAATGTCTATCACCCCGAGTATGGACATAAGGAAAGCAGCTTGATGGTGGCTAACTCCGACACTCAAAGCATAAGGCACCAGGTACACAAAGAGAGGGCTGCAGCCGTAAGCCATGAACAGAACCGAGACAGCTAACACGACAAAGTCTGACATCAGTAAAAAACCATATTCCTGCTGCAAGGAGCCGCAGAGACACATCTGTGCCCATTCTTTGGTCAAAGGCGAATAGGGAGATGCCTGCAGACAGTCTCCTCTCTGTGTTCCATGGTCACGATTCTTCTCTGGACTTGAATGGTCCTCTTTAAGAGTAATTGGACGCATCAAGGCACCACAGACACAGAGGTTCAAAACGAACCCTCCAAGAATGAGCAGTGCCCCTCGCCAGGAAAACTGTTCGATAAGGAGCTGAACGACAGGAGCCAGGATGAAGGTACCGATGCCACTGCCGGACATGGCAATCCCATAAGCGAGGGCCTTCCGCCTGCTGAAATACTTGCCGACCATGGCGATAGCTGGAGAGTAACAAAGTGCAAATCCGAGACCTGGGAGAGAGAGACTGCTGTGAGACGCTGGTCCACAGTGAGCGGCCAGCGGGAAAAAGTGCTCTTGCAACAGTGTGTCTGGGATTGAAGAGAATCTGATCTTCCGGGAAATCCCTTCAAAGATGAATACGTATACCCCGCTGAAAACTTAGTTTTCCTACCAGTCATTCATAACTAGCAAAACACATGACTTAAGTGACATTCTTCTTAGGAAGAATACACTGAAAGAAATGATTTCTCAGATAAAAGAAATCGAGGAACTTGACAAAAAAATCACTATTCAAGCTAAGCTGGAATTTACTAGCAAAATCTAGAAAATGCTGAACCAAGAACTGATTTCTCCTCTCCCTCCTTTTTCTGTGTCCTCTCTCCCTTCCTCCCGTCTGTTTTTGTAGGTTAAATTAGTTGAATAATTGTCTCAACTCTTCCCTGCCTGAGAAGACACAGCTTTGACAGTCTGGGCCTCCCTGGATTTGTACAGAAATGGGATATATGAGTTCATGGAAGTTGCAGAATTAATTTTACTTATGTGGGATGCATCATAGAATAGGAAACATTTCATAAGAATATGGGACCTGGAAATACACCTCAAGGCCTTCAGAAAAATACCAATAGTCCCAAAGGCGTTTAGAAGCTTTCTGGTTTCTATTACTTTAGCTTAACCTAGAAAGCCTCAAGGGCTTCAAGCCTAGGTTTTGGAACAAGTACATGATTTGCCTCAACACACCTAAAGACAGCTGTGAAATAATATAGCACATCCAAAGGCTGGTCATGCCAGAGAAGAGAACAAAGAACCACTTTCAGTTCCCATTCTCATGGTCAGCAGATCGATGGGTTTCCAGATGTGGGACTTTCAGTACTAAAACCAGACCAGTTCCTAGTAAAATTAGCAGACAGGCCCATTGAGTTACTCAGTGTAGGTCCCTTCCTTAGCAGACAGAGCCATATGTACAGCCTCACCATGAGGGTACATCCATTACTGGCCTAATTCATGCTACACTCATGGCGCAGTCTCCAGACAGGAGTGGGTACCACTTTCCATGCCCATATCAGTGATGATTTGAATGCCACTTTTGTTCCACTAGCCAACTTCATTCAGATCCTATGCAGTCCCCTTAAAGTATAGCTTGTAGAATGTACATGATCTTATGTTCCATAAAATCCAGCATGATTTTCTAAAGTGATGTTTCTACAATATTGAGAGAATGTGAAATATAAGAATACCTATGACAAGGTGATTTCTAAATTGAAATTCCCACTTATTGGTTAATAATACTCATAATAACCAGGACAATCCAGGCTGAACACAGTGTTTAGTGTCTTAGCAAAGGCAGATAGATGGAGAATGACCATTGTTGAAAATCTGTACTGTGCTGAGTAATTTATCATTTCTTCTGAGTACAGAATCTCAGGCATATATAATACCAGAAAGTAAAGTTACTTTTCACCACATGACTAAATTAATGTGGTGAGGCATGCTCACTAGCATAGTGGCATCACATTTCTGATTCTGTGTAACTGCTAAGTAGGTGGCCATTAGCTAAGTAAGCTCCATTATGCATCTAACAAAATGAATATTTTATAAATCTCGGTTTTGTATATGTGCTTGACAACACCTGAACAAGGTGCGTCCAGACATGTGGAAGAAAGTGTACTCACCTGTAAGAACTCCCAGAGTGAGGTAGAGATGCTTCAGGTTGGTGGCAAATGACCCCAGGATGAAACCAGTAGATGCCAGCAAGCCGCCGAGCATGATCCCCACTTGACAGGATAAGTGATTACTGACAACACTCCCAAGTGGAGCTTCGAAAACAACAAATAGATCAATAGAGAGAAAGGTTTGGGGGTACCCTGAAGTACCCTGAAAACATTGTGGTGTTGCACTGACCAAGAAGAGAGCCATCAACCTCTTAAACATCAAGCCCACTAATTTTATAGCTTTGGAAACTGAGACCCAGGGAGAAGTGGCCCATTGGAGGTTACACACACAGGAGCAGGGACAGGGATGAAATGTCCTGACTTAGACTCATTGCTTACTCTTCTCTTCATTCTCTTACACACTTCCAGGACGACAGTGTGGTTTTTTTGTTTTTATTTATTTACTTTTATCTACACTTCATTTATTATTATTTATTATGTTTTTATTTGTCTTTATTTACTTTTACACACATGAATGTTTGCCTACATGTATGCCTGTATATCATATGCATACCTGGTGCCAGTTGGGGTCAAAAGATGTTGTAGATACCCTAGAACTGGATTTACAGAAGGTTGTGAGCTGTCATGGGGTTGCTGGAAACTGAACCCAAGTCCTCTATAAGAGTAGCGAATGCTCTTAACTGTGGAGCTATCTATCCAGACCTAAGGTGTTTTCATATAGGGATCAATTATTTATTTAAATTGCATGTCTCTTGCTCAAGGATGTTATATACAGTATTGATTTTACAATTAACAATAATGATGACCGTTACTTGAGTTGTTGTGGAATATTTGTTTACACTGTGTGAAGACATGTCACTGTGATTGGTTTAATAAAGAGCTGAATGGCCAATAGCTAGGTGGGAGAGAATAGACAGGACATCTGGCCAGAGAGAAACTCAGGGCTAAAGTCTGGCACAGCAGAAGATGCTAGCAAGATACTGAAGAAGCTGGACATACGGTACAGAGGAGAGGTAACCAAGCCACATGGCAGAATGTAGATTAATAAAGACAGGTTAATTTAAGTTATATGATCTACTTTGGGGAAAGTCTAAGCTTTCATAATTAATAATAAATCTCTGTGTCAATTTTGGGCATCTGGCAGTCTCAACAAGAAAGTACTATTACAATGCATGAATTTTTATTTTGAAGGAGAAAAAATCATGGTATCACCAGTATTCCAAGGAAAACTATCAAAAGAGCTGATTCCCTGAATATCTGTTGAATATGATCAGTTTTGTGCTAATCAAGTTAAAATTGGAGACTCACAGATGACAGACTGTTACCAGGCCAGCATCCCCCACCAGATAAAGCTGTGGCTATTAGTATATTTAACTCTGGAAGAATGGGAATAAGTAATCTCTAGAGACTATGCTGAATCCTCATGGGTGCTGCTACTGTGGTTACCAGAAAGTGAAAACATTTGAGTCATTCTCTAAAGCAAACTTGATGAGGACATTAGACCAGCTTCAACAAGGGAGGTTCACTTCTCTGTTCATCACATGGCAGATTTTATTCAGGGGATGTCTCAGTGCAACTGTGTAGTCCCTTGTTCATGCTCTAAATTCTCATAGTAGGTAACTTGGTAAGCAGGTGGATGCATGTAAACGAGTATAGCAAGACTCACAATCTTCCACAGAACATAAATTCACAATTTTTTACCCTGCCCAGAGCCTACACCATCATGGTGACCACATTGTTATTGCTTGGTGGAGAATCACATATATTCTCCAGAAGATAACGTTGAGGGAAATGAGTCATGCATATCCTCTGAGGCCTGCTGATATGAACCCTGTGGCTAACACTAACCCTGAAAATCCAGTGCGAGCTCAAGGGGGTTAGAAGGGCTACACACAGAACCCAAATATGTGATTTTCCTAATACTTCTAAGTTGAAAAAGTAAACTTAGTCTTTTCAAAAAATTTGAACCAGAAATACACTTCAACACAATTCCACTGATTCCTAAATGTAGACACTTAAAAATAAATGTGCTATTTTGCTTAATTAAAATTAATAAAAATAAAATAATATAACAAAATTTAATTTATTAAAAATAAGTACATATGAGTCAGTACCCAGAATGGAGTCAGATGAATTTATCATGAGTTATTGATTAGTATAGTACTTCCCTTTTGCCATTGAAACATAAAAATTTTAGATTTATTTATTTTATATTTTAGGAATGACTGTTTTGTCTGTGTTATGTATGTACACCACATATGTGCCTAGCTTCAACAAAGAAGAAGGCATCAGATACCCCTGGAACTGGAGTTAAAAATGGTTGTGGGTTGCCATGTGGGTAACTGGGAATTGAACTCAGGTCTTCTGCAAGAACAGCAAGTGCTCTTAACCACTGAGCCATCACTCCAGTCCCAGATAAAAGTTTCTCAAGAGACAACAGTTTCTAAAGCACCTTAGAATTTATCTTATTGAAAGGATAGAGTGGGTCCAGGCTAGAAATGAATTGTTCCAATTTTATGCAACCTTAGAAATTCACTAGGAACAAAGTTAGTAACTTTGGTTCCAAATTTATAAAAGGAAAAGTTCATCATCATCTACTACAGATGCAATGTTAGTTCCCATGAATATCTGGAACACAGTCCATGTCATAGAGAGCACATTTGAGATTTATAAATGAAATTATAACCACAGTGAGCATACTTAGCTCTTGATCACACACTCTTACTATTCTGCAAAATTTCTCTTGTTAATGAAAAGATGAAATCTGTGAGTTAAATTTGGAGCCCTCTGGGAAAGGAGCAGAAAGAGAGCCAAGACTGGAGATATGATTCATCACTGTAGGCACTCATTTAATGAGACCATATTGAAATGGCTCATGGACTGTGAAAGCACCTGATTTCACTGAATCTTGGAAGCTAAGCAAGGTTGGTCCCTGTTATTATTTGGATGGGCAAAATGGCTTACTGTCCTGTATAATGTATACGTGCATGACTGGAAAATTAGAAGGCCATCTAATTTGGAAGACATAAACCATATACATTCTACCCACAAACCGCCCCCCCCCACCAGATCATCACAAGTTCTATGACACCCAGATCCAGATGAACCAAATGATTTGTGTCTTTCCCAATGTATTGATGAATTCCTGCATCTGGCATTAGTCAAGGTCATCAATTCCCAAAGCAAGTCTTGTTAGGTTTAGCTGAAGATGAGATTGATCTTCTAGTTTTTCAGTCTTAGCTAACTTGTAACTTAGTCCTTCCTCTTATAAAACTAATAATGAAAACGGTGTCACTTGACTCTGTCAGAAGCCATTGTCATGTACAGTTTCATAAGTATCCAGTAACTGTCTACTCTGGTAAATGATACTCACCACAGAGCATTGTCATGCAGTCTACAATGGAATGGATCCATGCTGTTTGTGAATAATCCTGAGCAAAGTGCGTCTGAAACTCCACAAAAAAAATGGAGATACATCTGAAAAATACAATGCAGGCATTTGATACAAAAGGTAAATAAAGATGGAATTGAATCAGAACCTAAAATTGTTTCCATTAGCTGCTGCAGTTTCAAAGGATGCTGAGCTACCATCAGTAGGAAACCAGGAGTTGACTACTGGGGCCATTCTGAGGAACCAGAAAACAAGTGTTCCATTGCTGTGGGATGTTCTCTATGCTGTGAATGTATTGCTATGATTGATTGATAAATAAAATACTGATTGGCCAGTAGCCAGGCAGGAAGTATAGGCGGGACAAGCAGAGAAGAGAATTCTGAGAACAGGAAGGCTGAGTGGGAGACCCCAGCCTGCCATCCAGGGAGCAGCATGTAAAGGCAGCAGGTAAAGCCACGGAACACGTGGTGACATATAGATTAACAGAAATGGGCTGAGTTTAAGTATAAGAGCTAGACAGCGGTAGGCCTGAGCTAATGGCCGAGCAGTTTAAATAATATAAGCGTCTGTGTGTTTTTTTTATAAGTGGGCTGTGTGACTACCAGGGCTTGGTGGGAGCTGGAGAGAAACTCTCCAGCCACATTCCATCATCAAAGAGGCTGATGAAACCATGGCAATAGTAAAGACCACTGCTCTAAGAAGGTGTTGGGGGGGGGGGAGAAAACATGTTAAGAACAGAGTTTATTGTTAAATATTATTATTGATATTCCTTTAAAGCTCTAACTTCTCTAAAGTGATATGAAACTTTAAACTTGAAAAATGAAGAATAACTTATAAAAATAAGTCTCAGAAATTTTACTTCTAATTGCAAAGGCAGTAATCTGATGATAATAATGATGATGGTGATAGATGTACTCGATGAATATAGTCTAGAGAACAATTTATAATAACCGACCTGCTTATTATTAAAAGACTTGTCTTGGTTACTTTTCTATTGCTGTAATAAGACACCAACTTATAGAAGAAAGAGTTTATTTGGAGCTTACAGTTTCAAAGAGTTAAAGTCCATGACCATCAGGGCAGGGAACATGGCAGCAGGCAAGCAGGTGTGCCACTGGATCAGGAGCTGAGAGCTTACATCTTGATTCATAAGCACAAGGCAGAGAGAGAGGTCAATCTAACTGGGAAGGGTGGTTTGTGAAACCTTAAAGCCTGTCCCCAGTGACACACTTCCTCCAACAAGGCCACACCTCCTAATCTCTTCCCAAACAGTTCTACCAAAGGGGGACCAAGCATTCAAATATATGAGTCTATGGGGGTCCTTTCATTCAAATTGCCATAAAACTGATTAAGCAAATTATGGTATATCAATAAAATAAAATAAAATAATATTTTATTAAATATTTTAAAATAATGTAGATCTGTATCTAATGATTTGGAGATAAATTTATAACATGATGTTAACTCAAAAAGTTAGGGCTAGCAATTGACAAAATGGGTAAAGATTCTTGTCCCCAAGTTTGATGACTTTGTCCCCTGAGTTTGACCCATGGAACCCACCTGGTAGTAGGAGAGAACAAATTCCCACAAGTAGTTCTCTGCTCTGTCTATCTACATGAATGCCCCCCCCAATGTAAAAGAATTTAAAAGTTCATAGAGCAAGAACTTATTTTTTTTAAGGCATAGCTCATGTAAACACACAAAGATCCTGAGAGCTGAGGTGAGTCAGGCCCTTTGAGTTGTGTGTATTTTAGCCAATCATTATATGAAAATAGTGGGGTTGTAAATAATTATTCTAACCTTATGGGTTTCAAATGATTTCACACTCAAGATGGTGTCTTATATATAGTCACATGAACATATGTTCAGCGAAAAATACAAAGGATAATTTTCATGATATAAAAGTAATTACCTACAGAGTATGTGAGGCAAGAATTTACCACTGCACCATTTGGAAGGTGCCTCATACAGGTTCATTTAATGACCTCATTTAGGGACAGGTACTTTTAGAGGTATATAATAGCAGAGAAAGAACATTGTCCATGTTGCTTAAGGATAAGAGGTTATCCATCTTTTTGGATATGTCCAAATTCCAACTCTTCAAGATTCAGCAGTCCATAGTCAACTGTTATTCTCAGTCTTCTACTCCTCTTCAGTTGCTTCTGGGTAAGCATATTGGTGGTGGAGAGATTGAGGAAGAAAGATCACTCAGTGGGATTAGGGTAACTGTGTCACACATAGCCTGGCATTCCAAAGCATGGACCTTGATTAATGCTCAGCTGTAACTGAATTAAAATTCTTAATAATCATACCTTTGGAATTAGATTTATAACTGACGTTTAATGAAGCAACAGAGGCTTCCTGTCATCACAGTTACACATGCCCTATGTGTGTCTGTTACTCTTTGCTGCCCCACTTACATGGAGTGTTGGAGATGTCCCATAAGCACGGAATTCTGAATGACCTATAGTCCAAGAGAACTTAGTAAGACTCAAAGTTAGCACAGAGTGCATGTACTTCATCCTTGATAGCAAGTGCATGGGAGCAAAATGGAAAGACCTAACAGAGAGGCCACGCTTTGCTTCTACACCAAAACTTGGTCAAAAACAGAAAGAGGCAAAGGTACCCTAAAACTCATAATTCCAATCACCTATGAGGAAAATGATGGCACAGAGGAAGAGGATAAGAGGGTTACTCCTACTTCTGCTCCCTTTCAGGAAGCTGAAGACGGCTTCGTGGATAACATACTTAATGAGCAAACATGAAGACCCAAGTTCAGATCCCCAGAACTCGTAGAAATACTATGTGTGGCATAATCTGCCTATACCTTCAGTGCTGGGGATATGGAGCCAGGCAGATCTCAGGGCCCTCTATGTGCATGAATGTGTAATTAGATCACACGCACACACATGCACACACATACACATGTACACCTGCATAAATACACATATGCACTCACATAAAAATTAGATAGATAGATAGATAGATAGATAGATAGATAGATAGATAGATAGATAGACAGACAGACATATAGATGAGAAGAGGAGAAAGAAGAGAGATTGATATGCAAGTATCAGAAAATAGGGGTGTCAGCTGTATCCAGGATTTCCACTGTTCTGATAAAAACCAAACTCACTTGCATGTACAAGCTATAAAACATGAGTTATACAGTTTCAATGATTCTACATAGAAGTCAATACTCACATTTGCATTTGAAATTGGCATTGTATGACACAGATGATCAGTAAATTCATAATAATAATTTAACGTTCCCATTTTCTTAGTTGGACAGCACTAAATGCCAAAAGAACAGCATGAAAATTTGAGTGACTACTCAAGAAAGAAAAATATTTTCCCATTATGATTTTGCAATGTGTTTTCCCTGCTTTTTTTATTTTTAAACAAAAAGCTTTGCATTTTTATTTTGTGTTGGGCTCTTTAATTACTTTGGCAGTCCTGGTGGTGGAAAAGAGATATGGGAGTAGTAGAAGGAGCTAAATAATCAACCCATGGGCAATGGCGTAGAATCTGGCTTTCATGTTATATAACAGATCAATGCCTGGAGAAGGGAAGGAAAGAACGCAGGATTAGCAAAGGGAGGTCAAACTGTGGTATAACCTAAGGAATCCTCATCTGGGTCCAAAGGATGGCCCACTCTCTCTCCACCAGTCATCAGATATGATGCCCCCTGAAGAACAGGCAGCTTCCTACAGGTGACGGAGAGGGGAAGGCTCTGATAGCTACAGCTGTGTGCTTCTGTATGTGTACTATCAGCTGAGGTCATGCTACTGACACATTTCTGTGTGCTTCTCCACGCTGAAGGCTAGCAGAAATGCTTCAGTCAGAAGGGTATGAAAAGTAGTCCTTCTTTGTCCATTGTTTTGAGAATCTATACAACCCTTGTAACAGATCCAATGTGGAGTCAGTAATCATGTCAAAGGCTGGAGTCTTGAAATGCATGTAGTCACCATCAACAGCACAGACAATAAGCCGAGTGTAAATTACCCAGACAACTGTATTACTTTAATTTGAATTAAAACATTGCAGAAAATCTTAAAAACATGAATTAACTGCAGCTACATTAAGCCAGTTTTAAATCAGAGCAACAAGAAAAACAAGATTCTTTTAACCCAGATACAACAGGAGTCCATCTGTCGATCTTGCTTCCTTCCCCAAACAGATACTGATCTCAAGAACACTCACTACTAAATTCTGCAAAAGAAACTATCAGCAGAGCAAACAGACAACCTATAGAATGGGGGAAAATACTCATCAGCTATACTTTAGACACAAGGCAAATACTCAGAATTTGCAAAGAACTGCAGAAATTAGACAGACAGACAGACAGACAGGCGCACGCGCGTGCACATACACACACACACACACACACACACACACACCCCAAAGTGTTAATCAGAAAATGAACTCAGGAAATGAGAAGTTTTCCGATGAAAAAACACAAATGGCCACTAAGTGTTTTTTAAAGAGTTCACTATCCCTAGTCACCAGGGAGGTGCAAGTTAAAACTGCGTTTCAATACCACCTCGTCTCAGCCAACAATCTGACATCTGTCAGCAAGGGTGTGCAGAAAAAGGAACCCTTGCTCACTGCTAGTAGGGGTGCAAACTAGTACAACCATTGTGAAAATTAGTAGGGCATTTCCTTAAAAATATTAAAATAGAACTACCATATGATCCCTATACTACACCTGGGCATATGCCCCACAAGCTCCATGCCATACTACAGAGATGCTTTCACAGCCATGTTTATAACTGCTGCAATCACAATAACAAGGAAATGAAACTAGCAACAGATGAATGAGTGAAGAAAATGTGGTACATGTACACGATGATATGTCAGCTGTAAAGAAATATGAAATTTGCAGGAAATGGGTGGATATGGAAAATATAATCTTAAGCAAGGTGACTCAAACTCAGGAGGACAAAAGCCTCATGCTTTTTACATGCAGATCCTAGTATGTTAAATACATATGGGTTCATATAAACAGATAAAAGTGTGTGTAAAGCCTAAAAAACTCAAAAGGAGACCAAGAGAGGGTAAAAGTAGGCACTGAGGAAAGATGGAGGGTAAACAGAAAGACACACAGGACACAAAACGAGGAAGAGATTGGGGACAGCACATGGGGAAATCCGGGGTAGTGGAGAGGTAGGGGAGATGAATGGGACTAAGAATCACTAAAGCATTTCATTCAAAAATGCAATAACGATAACAAGATTTGATATACTAATTTAAATTTTAATAAAAAATAAATACCTATATACTAAGAGCAATGACAAAAATCTTCTGATGTTCCTTACTATCCAAAAAGACTTCTGGTCTGGTACTAAAATGTCTATTATTTTCTCCTAACTATTCAGTTTTCAATATAAGTGAAAAATGATTGAACAGATATACCCTAATCATCAAAACAGTTAAGTTATCCATCACCCAGGATTCTGAGCAGAACATGATTGACTTTGGGGCTGGGTAAGTCCTTGAGGGATTTGTCCAGTGTGGCAGGATGCTTAGCAGCTCTCCAATTTCTGCTCCAAATGTCTCCAGACACTGTTAATAAGCCTTGAAACCAAAATGAGGCTGGCTGACGACAAGTGATCTAATCATCAAGTTTTCCAATCCCTCTGCAGAGCATTCAAATCCCTCCATGGGTCTCAACCCCTCCGTATTGTTCATAATTCATGCCAGTACCTTTCCCCTGATATGTAGCTTAAAGCTCCTAACTAATGCTTCTGAATTCACACTTGGCAGTCTTCAGAACATTCTGCCAACAGTGGCCAGAGTTACCTTCCTGGAACACAAATCAGATCCTGCCATTTCAAACATTTTAGCTTGACTTATAAGATTATGCAAGCTGAACCTTTTTGCTCGTGTTCCTTTCTGTCCACTGTTGGATATTTCCCATCAGCCATAATGAACTTCTTTCTGCCTCTTTCAATACACTCCTGTGTTTTATGCACTTCTAAATATTATTTATTTTTTTGTGATTCTCCTCTAAGCCCCCTCTTTTAGTCTCAGGCAGTCAGCCAGTCTGCACCTCCAGGAAGTCTTCCTTGACTACTCCCTTACTACTTAAGACAGAAATTGATGCTTCTCTTATTTGTCCTCTACACGCTGCATGTTTATCATGAGATGTGGCAGCTCCTTTTACATTTGTTTGTACTGCCCACTAAACATTGCTCTGTGACAGCAGAAGACATCTGTCTTAACTCACACTAAATCCTAAATAATCTAATATAGTATACGTCATGAATTGGGAGCTTATAAATATTGTTCAATGGAAGAAGGGGGAGATAATGAAAGGAGGGAAGGAGGAAGGATGAAGGAGGGAGAATGAGAGGGAGGGAGAGAATAAGGAAGGAAAGAAGGAAGGGGAGGGGGAGTCGTGTCATGATAGAGAAATTGATTGGAATTTAAGGAAGTGAAATGGTCCAATAGAAAGAGAAGAGGAAGAATGGCTGGTAGCTCCAACAGAGGGGCGTGTTCAGAGGTGAGCTGAAGCAGGGATATGAACCAATCAAACATGCTCTGAAGAGAGAGAAAGAATCAGCAGGATCAGGTGCAGAAGACAGCGATGTGAGAGCACAGAGAGTTGAGAGATGGTCAGCTATTTTAAAATTAGAAACCATGGTCTCTTCTTGCCTTTGGGGAACTTAGTATCAGTGCGATGTCTCTTGTGATTTTTTTTTTTTGAAAATTTTACCTTGTTTTCCACTTGCTGATTTTCTGAACTGAACTGACTAGTCACAACAGTATGAAAATCAAGGGCATGAGCTTCATGTCTGGACACATGAGTGCCTTAGCTGGAGGTAAAATGTTTAATGACTACATCCATCTTTCCAAGCACTTCAATGATTATGGCATTCAGGAAGATGGATTATGTCATTCAGAAGGAAGAGGACCAAGTTACAAATGACAAAATTATAAAACAAAAAGAATAATATGGTCACACTCAACCTCTTTATAAAGGGGAGAGATGACCGTAGAGCTTTCCAGATGGTGGAAGCTTGTGTTGTAAGATTTAAAACCCAGTGGTGATCTTACAGAAACTGAATTGTAACAGGAGCATGAATGTATCTGGATTTTGTTGTTGTTGTCTGGGAAATCTATGCAATAACAGGGGTCAGGAAAGCAAAACTCTCATCCCACAGTTATAGCAGGGAAACAGTTACTGAGGAAAGTTCTTGATCTCTCAGGGTCTCAATTTCTTCATCTACAAATCAAGCATTTTTGTAAGCATGACTCACGATAGTCAGAATGATGAGTCTCATGACATCTCTTCAGTCCTTGAGGGTTTGATAGGCTTTGTTCACAAGAATGTAGAAACAAAACACTGCGAGCATCATCACTGATAAGTAAAACTGCGTTCTTAAAGATAATTTGACTCAACGGGTCAACAATGCTCTAACACTGTCCTAGCTAGTGCAGAGCTGGTTACTAATACATGGCTTGGCAAAGAGATATCTAGGTTGATTAAGTTATCTGCTGAGTCAGTTCAAGAACTGACTCACTGGGGTGTTATAGCCTGTTAGTTAAAAATCACTGCCATATACCTTGAGTAATCCTGCAATGTGGTGGAAATGACTTTATGAAATCTATTTGAAAGCATGCCAACAAGCACAAAGTAAAGTTGCCACCAGGAGCACTATGGACAACCTTGGGAGAACACAAATTCATCATGAAGATTCAATTACCCAGAATACTATAGCATAAGCCCTACTTATAATGCAATGAGCCCACTTCCAGAACTTTCCTCTTCTGGGACTAGTAGAAGTTTCCATTTGTAAGAAGCTACACAAAAGAATTCCTTTTTAATTATACAACCTCCTCACACTCATAATATAGAAGGAAGAAAATCAGACTCAATATGAAATTATTTTGAAAAAAATCTTTATTAGGACACATAACCAACAAACCTTAACGGTGACAAATATAAACCTCTGCAATGACTCTGTTGGCATACAGATATCAATATCTTCATTGATGATATCAAATGAAGTTTTTAGTGCAAATACTTTCTTGTACTGTCAGAGAAGAGAAACTCAGTCCATTTGAGCAAAAGTGAAGAAAGAGCAATCATGTGCATATCAGAAGTATTAGTTCATATATGTATGAAGTGAGCTAGTTGGACATTAAGTATGTTGAGCACCTTGCCTCTGGGGAAAACAAATGAGTAAGTGAGGACCAAAGGTCACTATTTTTATACAGTTGCTTTTCTTCAACCTAAAATCCAGCCACCATCACCAGAATCAAAATACAAAGTGAAGCACAGGAATTTGAATTCTAGGTTTGACACTTCCCAGTCTCAATACTTACCAAACAAAAGGGTGTTCAGAATTCTTTGAAGTTCCATAGTTTCCCTCCCAAGAGGATATAGATTCTAACCTTACACAAGCTTGGCTCAATTACAAGGTGTTCACAAACCTATTATAAATTTTATAACTATGCTTCAGTCACGGGCATATTTTTACTTATTCACATACTGCAAACTTGAAGATATATTGCACACTATAGTCTCTTGCTATAGTGTTTTCTCATTTATGGGTTATGAATCATAAATGCAATTGTTTCCACTATAAAATCTAAATGATTAATACTTATCCTAATTAAGATTTCTCATTAATATATCATATCTAAGAAAAAGAAACTTATAAAGATCATCTTATATATCCCTAGAGCCAACTCAGTTTATACTAACTTAATCTTCTTAGGTATGCATTTAGCAATTCTTTATAATCCCCAGAAAACTGATTTCTTTACAAAAATACCATGGAAAAATTCCTCTTCTGATGAAAAAAAATCATGACAATTCTCCTGTTATTTTACATAGGAGGAGTTTATGTGTTTCACACTAAAAAACAAGCGCAATATGGAAATTAGGGAGAATTATGTATCACATACTTCCACATTTTGTAGGGATACTCATGAAAACAAATTTATGGACTAGATTTTGCCCAACACATTCAAAAATTCCTAAGGGTCCTAACATATATCATATATTACGGAAGAGACCAATACCCAGGCCTCTGTAGTATTGTAGTATCATAACTTGCAAAGCAAAAGGTACATGAACAGCCAAACACACATATGAAATAGCATGAGGTCATCCTTAACAAATCAAGAAGGAAAGACCTGGGGCTGGAGAGATGGCTCAGAGGTTAAGAGCACTGACTGCTCTTCCAGAGGTCCTGAATTCAATTCCCAGCAACCACATGGTGGCTCACAACCATCTGTAATGAGATCTGGTGCCCTCTTCTGGTCATACATGCTGTATACAAAATAAATAAATAGATCTTAGAAGAAGAAGAAGAAGAAGAAGAAGAAGAAGAAGAAGAAGAAGAAGAAG